>WHVA01000319.1:0-134144 GCA_015179125.1 Gautieria morchelliformis
TCTTCGCGGTTCTTTTCCCTGAACAAAGTTCATCAGCCGTGGCCACCTAACAGTGGGTCCAACATACCGAAGTTCTTGTCCATGCCATAGTCGATGATGAAGTGAGCACACTCTAACGTTTGTTGCGCCAAGGATAGGATAATTGGCTATTGCGATTCAACTTTCTTCAACGGCTCTGCCCAGCCGACGAACGCATAGGCGTCTCCCATAGCTTTCACCAGCTCAACGATGCTATTGTCCCGGTCCCTCTGAGCAATGACCGTCTGGCCAGACGTCAGATATGTCTAATCAGCTGGTGCATGAGATAGATCAACCTTTGGCACACTAGATAGGATAGACCATGCCATTTTCACATAAGGATGGACCTAGAATCAAGCCAACCGTGTACATGAGATGACCTGGGAGATCGCCGGCATTGAACCATACCTCGGCGATCCCATCCACGATCTCGGTAAACCGCTTGATCTTGTCCAAGAGTGGATCCCAATCCGCCATTATCGGGATGACAGTATTATTGGTGGCGGAAACGATGCCGTCGATCACATTCCCTGCTTCAATCATTCGGGACGGCGCGAGGTTCATACTATCGGCGACCTCTTTCGCTTCGCTGAGTGCTTCCTTCAATTGGCCTTCCGGCGCCTCGTCGGACGTCCCGAGAGAAGTGATGGTGAATTCTAGGTCAGTGTGAGCATAGTGCATGTTCCCTTTATTATCGCATTTAAGCAGTTTGCGAGAAACGACCGCTGTGTTCGATGATTACGCATGCATTCCGTCGATGAGCGAAAACGACTGACCTCCTGTTGCTCCTTCTGCAAGCAGTAACTCAACCGTTTCCTTTACACCCCCAATGTACTCTTCTCTACGAATTGTATGATGCATGTAGACCTCGATTCCTAATACGGAACCCCCGTGCAAGTCTTTGCTGGGCATGGATTTAAGATTGCGTGAGGATGATAACCCTGCAATTAAACGAACAAACAGAATGTCTTATTCCACGAGGGATCATTGCCTCTCGCAGCTACGGGAGTCTTCTTGACATCCTCATCGACAAAGAGTTTCACGTAGTATTTGCCAGGACGTTTGTCGAACAGTCCGATATGGGGATGGTGATGGCATTTCAAGTCTGTTGTCGATCGTCAAGAGTCAGTATACGAAGAAAGCGCAAACGAAAGAGTCTTTCCTCCAACTTTGACCGCGCTTATTGCTGCCGGAATACTTCGGGGTGGAGAGTCAACGATTGGCTAACTAGAGAAGTTATCGTGGACTTACGGGACTGCACCCTCATCGTTGCTATTACCGCTGGTCATCGTTCGCAGTGTTCGAGGTGGGTGGTAGAGGGGAAAAGACGACCTTCAGACCTCTCACGATGCAGCGCCTCTGTGGCACGTGTTCCCGGGGTCCATCGCATGGCTCCGTATCGTATTCGTAAGTACTGCTGGTCTGTGTCTGAAAGGCAACGCGGCTACATATCATGTCGTGCCTTGCAGTGAGTGAGGTCCGTGCACCCTGGCAAGTTTCGTGAATCCCGTTGTCGCGAATGTGCATCACGTGATTCGGTTTCCTTTTTTAGCAGCATTAGCAGTACAAGGACCTTAGTCAGCGGCTGCACAGCACGCCCATTTCTCGGTATGCCAGTTTTGGCAACTTTACCGCCGATTCCTACGAAAGTCGTTGACTTCTGTGGTTAATTGAGTGGAACCCCACAAATTATCGGCTCTCCTGTTAGTTATTATCAGCAACCTGGGCACTGATTTTTCGGTGCGTGTACTTGCAATAAATGCCCGCTGTTGGGTGTCCAGCCTTCGAACAGTTTTTCTCGTTGCTTGCGGCCGGCGTCCCTTTAATCGCTCGTGCTCTAGGCTGGCACCTCACCCGGGCGTGAGGAGCTCAATATAGTAGTAGTCGGTGCCAGAGGAGCGTGCGTTTCAGAGAAAGATGCTGCGAGCGGAGGGGCATCTCGATCCAGCAGCGGCCACATCGATAAATGGACGAATTGAGAGCAGCCATCATCAGTTGAGCTCCCAACGACACTGGTCTTGTGCCCCAGCAACAGCCCCCGGAGAGTCCTGATCCCGAACCTAGAACGCGCGCAGCTTATGATTTGTAGCGTTCATCTATCATCGCTACTGTAGTACTGGATTTCCCCATGCGTATTTAAACGACAATGCGAGAAAGTGGAAGGTGGATCGACCTCCATTCCGACGTCGACTTGGTACTATGGCGTCTCCACTGACACCCGTTGACGCCTGTATATCTGTGCTGCGGCTCCTGGGCTTTGTATCGCTATCTGCGTTGCTGTTCACCATCGTTCTTTCGGACGCTGAGAACATGCGCCGCCACGCTGTTTTCTTTAATTTCGTGTCGACGTATCTCATGTATACGTCAGTCGGGCTCTTCACGTGCGTCCTTCAAGTGACCCTCACGATCCACAATTAGCTGCTGAGGCGACTGGGGAAAAGTGATGTGGTGCAGTTCATGGCTTTCACTGAAACCGATCAAACCTTGGGTGTGGCCATCATACTCAATACTGTGATCGATTGTATGAGGTTGATGTGAACATCGAGTTAATCAATAACGCCGCTCACTGGCGTCCTCCTCCTGATGGTAATATTGAATTAACAGCGCGCTGACGGCCACCCTCAACCTTGTCATCCATGTACGCGTCGTCTGCAGATGAAAGTGTCCCGCTAATGTCTTGTCCAGCTGTGGTTTGAAATGCGAGCTGCTTTCAGTTATGCAAAGGCATGGACAACGAAGCTACGGACCTTTGCGGTGAGATATCACACCTTCTATCGAGAATTGAGGTCGATTGAATCACGAAAAAAGCTTCTAGTCACGCCTTATTTGATTGGACTCGTCCCCCTTGTAAGTGCTGGGAGCTTTCTTTCGGCACCCTTCCTGACAATCCCGTATGTGTCAGTGCGAGCTTTTTGACTTCACCCCAACGGGCACCGTTTTGCTTTTCACAGCCATGGACTACGTGGATCTTTCGCTTGTCGTTTTTCGTGCTAGGCTGCGATTAATGGTTTCTTATTCAGTCCTTTTGGTGGTCACGTTTGCTAGCTATCGTCGTATATTTCGACAAGTCAATATGGGTAGCATCATGAGTCTCTCTCTGCTGGTGCGCCTCTCTGTTTTCTGCTCGTTTCGACTCCTCTTTGCCGTGTATGTTTTTCTTCCGATCTCTCGAAGAATAAGACTGACTGCACGGTGATATTTCTCTAAGCATTCTCGTGACGTGGCTTGGCCTGCTTGATACGAACCCAGATTCGAATGCGACAATGATCATGGAAGACGTAATAACCATTGGAGAGTCGCTTTGTGAGCGTCACGTAAGCTTTCCAGTGTCTTTCGCACACCACTGACGTATGTCCTTGGCCAAGACCCGCTCCTCGCGTTCTTGCTACTTGGTCTGCAGCGAGTAAGTGCTCTTCGGTTGCTGTCCTGCTCATGAGGCGAAAAGGATTATTGATTGTGCCTAGGACATATTGCAAGTTTGGTTTCCTTGCATCCATTTCGGTGCAAAACAGACACACTCCACTCAGAGTGACCGAGCTGTATCGAATTGGGTTCTCGATACAGAGGTCCTTGCCATTCACTAAGATGTGGCTCCCCCAGAATCATTGCGCGACGTGCAGGACATTCGCTGATAATGTAGTATGACATTCATTTTCGTGACAGTTTACCTATCCCAGACTGGGACATGCTGTGGCTATGGCTATACCCAACGTTCGTTGCAACGTTTCTAATCTTTGCATAAAAGAATACTTTAACATCTGTTACCTCGTGAGTCGTTTGGTTGGCGGCATCCGAGTCATCAGAAGCTCATTGTGTATATTAGAGGAAGTGAGTGATTTGCACCAACTGTCATGCATGCTGCTTGATCTATAGTGAGGGAAATGTCACTAGTAATGACCGTAAAGCTCGCGGGCGCAGCCCGGTGCCACCAGCCTGTGCGCTGTGCTGCCCAGGCTACAGCTGTCAGTCCAGGCCCATACCGTAACAAGAGATCTGTAATCAGGCAATCAGTGCCAGTGCTACTCAGCGCTCGTCGCACCACCGCACATACGAGAGGCCGGGCGCTGAACTCGGCGGGCCATCTACAGTGAGTCCGAGTCGCTGACAGGCACTTAGCGCGCACGTCCGCTTAGCCCCACCGGGGTACGAGCTATATGCTCTTGCGCAACCTGCGTGCCTGGGCATATAAATCATGCTATGTACTGTATCCAACATGCACGCGAGGAAAGATTGGCACGCGAGCGGCTTATGTAATGGGTGGCCTTGGTTTCTCGTGATCGCGTGCGCTGCAGGGAAAACGTTTCTAGTCACCATAGAAATAGGTGGATTGCCCAGAACAGGCGTATTGATGCACTTGGAGGAGCGGGGAGCTAGGATGCATGATCCGAGGGAATGCTTGGTAGCACATTCACGTCATGTATTTTGATTGTAGTTCGTAGCACACAAAAACGACTCGGAGCCCATCTTGAAGCCGCTTTTCCCCCTCCCAATCCAACGACAGAATTCGAATACAACCCCCCCGCCTCAGAAGTTCACCGGCGCAGGAAGCGTCTGCAGCGTGTCCCTTTTCGCGTCCAAAATGAGGTGCGCAGCCTCAACAAGCCAGCAGTTTCGCGAGGAACGCGAGCACAGACGTGTCCGTGTACACGCCGCGCTATTCTGGCCCTCGTGCTAAATCGTGCCCTTCGCGACCCACGGCGAGATGAGCACCAGGACCGGTAGAGCGACGAGAACCGCAAGTGCACGAAAAACCACGGCGACAGCTTCTTGCGGGGGAAAGACATGGCCTGCGCGCAACTTATACGCCAGATACATGTGCGTGAGGAGGTCCCGTACCGCCTCGGAGTCGGGTGTTCTTGCGCCAGACAAACGTGATAGTCCTACTCATTTTGCAGATCCAGGATGGGCGGCGGCTGAAGAAAGTCAAGCAACCCCATTATGGCCAGTACTTGCAGTATCTATTCCTGCCGAGGGGTATATACACGTCCACACACTTTCCACCCAGAAATAATAACCCCGGAGGCCATCGCGTAGATCATGCTGCGCCATCGTTAGCGTGCCCTCTGACAGTCTCTGTCTGACTGCCGTCGCTGTTCGTCGTCTCGTGTCTAGGACCAGCCTCTGGATCTCGAAGCCATGTTCCACGTCCTATCATGTCGGTAGGAAATTCGGTGTGTCGTGAGATCCGGAACATGGTGGTCAGTTGCGGTGAAGATACGGCTCTCCGGTCCCGTATTGCTGCCATCCTAAGGTGAAGCAGTATACGCCCCGGTAATATGGCGTGAAAAACCCGTTGCATTCTGCATCAGATAGAGGTGGTAAGTGATTAAATAACTTGGGCACTTCTGCGGGGAACAACTGACAGAACCAATGTCGCCCCGGATGTTTTCTTAAACGCAAGAGGGCTAAGTGAGAACAATTGAGAGTAGATGATATGCCTCTAACCTCAACAAACGCAATAACCAAAACATTCGCAATCGACAGCATGAGAAGATAAACATAATATAGTATACCTGGCCACTGTCAGCTCCGCGAACGCTGGAGTAGAGAATATAGAATACCATCCGCATACAGTGTTGAGACTAAACTTGACGTAGTATGCCGATCTGAAACGTGGCTCAGGGTTCAATTGCTGGAAACCGCCATGAACTACCTACAATGTTGGACACCTTTAATAAGAGTGAGAACTAGGATAACTATAATGGAACCCGAAGTTATGATGTTAGCAAGCTCCAGCACATGCCAGGCTTATCGCGCACCAGTCTCGAAGCCCAGTATGATAACATAATCCCACAAAATGGTGATATCGTCGTTCCTGGTAATAAAACAGCTTTGGGGGTTTGGTATTGGGAGTTTCGTAACATCTGCGACTATGACACTATGAGCTGGGACACAATCTTTGAGAGAAACAAACCAGGACAAACATGAGACGGAAGTAAGTCCAATTCTGGTCAGGTATGCGAGTGGGACCACAACAATAACCATTAGGATCGGAAGTCCGAAGGCAACTTTGCGTTTCTGGCCCCAGATAGCCCATGTCCTGAATATCAGAACAACTAAAGAATGATATTAGTACCCGCCCAATAAAGGCCAGTCAATTCCTACTTTCTGCCAGACATCCACCCCAGAATATAAACCCTGCAGACTGGTTTAAAGTTAATTTCGCACAAGATTTTAGAGACTTACAGCCTGAAATTTGATACACGAGGGAGCACTGTAAGATCGAGCGTTCAGCACTCGCTACGAAAAAAAAGGTCATTCGAATCTATTCACCGTCCTTGGCGACACAGATTGCCCCCTCGCGAAGTGGACTTGGATAGTATGTCAGTCTAAAGCGATTAGGCCAATTGAAGACGGCGCACAATACGCCAACATCAACGAGTCGACAAACACACTATAGCGGGTTAACATGTAGAGGATCTTCCCGACATTCCATGGTGTTCCCCAGACAAGTTCCAGCTCCAATTTGAAAGTCAGGAGGTAGTCATAAATCTGGTTCGCAAAGTCATATTTGGACGACATGCGCATTGGCGGCACCATGCTCACCAGAATGACAATGCTAGCAACTTGAGATAAGGATTCGTTAAAGGGCGCTGGGACGGTACTAGGTTCGACGTACGGTCAAAGCTCTAGAGGATTCTGGTCAGTAGAAAAACCTTCAGCACTCAGCAAATACCCACCGCAGCCATTCGATTTTCAAAAATGGCCAGACCCAAGGCTTCAAGCTCTGCGAGACTCGACATCAAGGGCAATTCGAAGTATTCGAGCACTTCTTATAGCTCGTGACTGTAATTTAAACCAACGAGCCGTCACAAAGGCATTGCCTTTCTCTTTTCAGGCTTCATGACGCTATAGATAGTCCTCATTCACCAACAACCTGAAGAGGCACACTGTGGCTGAGGCCACAGAAGCCAAAGTTAGGCAAACACAGGCCCAGACCTTGTTGCGAACTTGGCAGGAATCCGCAAAGGGCTCTGTGGCGTGATGGAAGAAGGCGCGCAAAACCGTATCTAGCATGCCGTGGATCATTTCAGTACACAGAAGTTCCACCTGGCTTCAGGGGAACATGCCGAGGTAAATCAATCAAAAGGAAGCCTCATGTTCGCGCGGAGAGGACGTGTGTCTGGTTGAAGCCTGGTAAAGAGACCTTAGTCATCAAGGGGACCCGGACCATGCATGGACCGTAACTTAGCCACCGGGACGTAGGCCGAAAAGATGTCGATGAGTACTAACTAAGCAGTGTACTACTTGCATCTTGATTAGAATTCCATGAAATTTGGCCGCCGATGCCAAGTATATATACGAAAAGTTGGGAACATTTCTACTGCGGTTTTCAAAATAGAGGAGATACGCATGAGTTGACAGGAAGGATCACAATCTGTTACGGTGATGTGGGTTATATAGATATCATGACAGATGTCGCTCACAAGTCCACGATGATTAATTAATCTACTCGTGAAGAATTTGTCATAGATCGAGAGGGCCAGCAGCTTGAGGACAAAGGTCGTAATATTGTAACATCACAAGGTAGGCGGCACATGACTCTTGTGACATCGTAAAGGCGGCGTCTGTCCACGAAGAGCTGCGCACAAAATGATTCAGTTCCGTCGAAAATGAAGAAAAACCTGCCGCATTTCGCGTTGAGAGACCAAGAAGAATGCATCTAGTCCCAAGGCTCGACGACGTATCCTTCTACCAATCCGTTCAGTATGGTCTCAAGCCATGTGCCCGAAGCCATTTCGATATGAGAGTGCGGAAAGTTTGACTTTCTCGAACGATCGAAGTCAACCACGTGTCACTGATGTTTGTGTCCGTGATAAGGGCAGACAATACTCTGGTCTGTCGCAGGTGCCGCTGCGATATTGCTCGATCGGATCTCCACGTGTTCGATACCGAATCGACCCATGTCGCTGTATATTTCATGAATATCAGGGCTGCATAACAAAGGAAGTTCAGAAACATGAAGCACGCATAGTTAGAGCTGGCCAGACGAAGTTGACTGCTTCCAGCGGAACACCTAGTATGAGTATCAGGTCCCCGAGTCGGGGACCTGATACCCATAGGTGCTAGAAAGACTCGGAGTCTTTCTAGCACCAAAACTGAAAGAAAGGTCTTCTCGTTGCCGTTGGGCATCTTGACGTTCTTGTCTTAACTGCTCCCTCTTCTCGCATTCCTCACTGCGCTTGTTAAAAAGTCCCCAGCCTGAGGTGGCTTCTGTCATCACCAGATCATCAGGAGAGTCATCTGTCAATGCATAGGGGTTCCATGGATCGTCCGAGTCGTCATCCTCACTGTGGTTATCCTCTCTCCCAACATCTACCTCTTCCTCGTCGTAAAATACGGTTTCCTCGAAAACGACGTCAGTGGATACTACTATTTTGTGTGTAGATGGACGTATCGTCTTCGCAAGTACAGGCCGTGTCTGATAAGGCAACGCGGCACATACATATCATGTCGCGCCTTGCAATGAGTGATCTCCGTGCACGGCCTGGGCAAGTTTCGTGGATCCGTTGTCGCGCATGTGCATCACGTGATTCTGTTTCCTTTTTGAGAGACATACAAAAATAGCAATTAGCGCCAGAACCTTACCGCGGAGTTTGAAATAGCCAGACGCGTCTTACTCTGGATCTGCATCCAGCATGCTACTCTACTCTCTTTGGGCGGCTAACTGGCTCGTTCTTCTTGCTGTCGGGATCAGCGGCGTCGTGATGCTGCGATGGAGCCGGTCCAAAACGCCTTTGGCCCCAGGGCCGCGTCCTTTGCCCATGGTGGGAAACCTTTTTCAGATGCCGCGGGAGCAGGAGTGGCATACCTACCAGGCGTGGGCGAGGAAATACGGTGGGTGGCGCCGTGCGTGTTCAGCGCTCCTTCGTTGTGCTTAATCGGGTTGGGGTAGGCGATATCACGTATCTGACGCTGCTGGGGACTCCCATGATTATACTCAACACGCTGAAGGCCACAAGGGACTTGATGAACGAGCGGTCGGCGAATTACTCTAACAGGCCGTACTCGGCGATGAAAGAGCTGTGCGTTGCATTGCGGTCCTTTTTGTGCTTTTTCTCGGGCTCAGGACGTGTTGTTGGCAGGTGCGGAGTGGATTGGACACTGACGAATTCGAACGGCGTAGCCCACCGCATGCGCCGCTCCATCGTGCTGCGATACTTCTCCGGTCCGGCTGCGGTGAAGCATCGTTCGCATCAGCAGGACGAGGCGCGCATTCTGTTGGCGAACCTGCTGAAGAGCCCGGATCTGCTGGAGCTGCATCTGAAAGGGTAGGCCATTCTTGTTGGTGCTCAGCGGTTGTGGTGCGTGCGCTGAGCCGGGGAACCTTGAAGGCACGCGGCGAGTTCGATCCTCTTGGGTGCGTATGGCTTTCGTGTGGATGGCGCGACGGACGGGCTGGTGCAGCAGATGGATGAGACGTTCCAGTACGGGCACAAGATCTCGGGAATGACGTCCTTTCTACTTGAAAAATTCCCCGCGTGTGAGTGGTTCGATGTCAGATCGGGGTTGGAGAGCGGCGACTGAAACCAATCCTCCTCACGCGCAGTGAAGAGGTATCCCCGATGGATGCCCTTTTCTTCGTTCCGGGCGTACGGTGATCTGGTCAAGCGGGTTTTTGCGGACATTCGGGCTGAGCCGTATGATCGAGCCGTGAAGACGATCGTGTGTAGCGATGCATCCGCACTTTTAGTGTGGTATCTGACCGGACATTGTAGGAGAGCGGGACTGCGGCGCCTTCGTTTGTCTCCACGTCCTTGGATGATCTCGCAGCCGAGCCCTCGTTGTCCCCCGAGACACAGTCGGAAAAGGTGGAGTTGATCAAGGATTGCGCGGCAGTCATGTATGGTGCGGGGACGGATTCGGTAGGTGTATGTTTTGCACGGCGCTGTGGAAGATGGGTTGAATTTGCGCAGTCCATGGCTACGATGGGCACCTTTTGCATGGTTCTTGCGCTTCGCCCCGAGGTCATGAGGCGTGCACAGGCGGAGGTGGACAATGTGACCGGAGAGGAGCGCCTCCCGACCTTTGACGATCAGGGTAGCTTGGCTTATATCAATGCGCTATTCTGGGAGACGCTCCGGTACAATACCGTAACGCCCCTGGGTAAATGATATTGACGATTCCTTGCGGGTGCTTATGGACAGCTGCTATCAGGACTGCCTCACAAAGTAGTAAACGACGATGTCTACGAAGGGACATTTATCCCCGGTGGTGCCACTATTGTTGGGAACATGTGGTATGATCCTACCATGCACGGGCTTTGGACGGGTAAATGCTAAGCTTTCTGAAGGTGCATCTTCCGCGACCCGGCGGTATTCGCGGAGCCCGAGAAATTTAAGCCGGAGCGGTTCTTGGGCGACAAGGGGAGAGAATGTCGTGATATTTTGACGACGGTGTGGGGCATGGGCCGCAGGCGTGTCGTTGTCTCACGTCTTTTGATCGTCGGTTCCTCACCGTAGGCTGCAGAGCTTGCCCCGGGCGTCAGCTCGCCGAGTCCTCGCTCTTCATCGCCATGGCGTCGGTCGTCGCGTGTTTCGACATCGCGCCAAAGCCGGGGGACACGCCGCGCGAGCTTACGTTCACCTCGGGGTTTATCAGGTAGGAACGTTGCATACAACGCCCGTTTCTCCACGTGATACTCATGATTGGGTGTGGGGCGCGCAGGAGGCCGAATCTGTTTCCGGTGGATATTAAGCCGCGGTCGGCGAAATGGAGGGACATCATCGAAAAGGAGGTTTTACCTACAGCGTGAGAATACTGATCCCCCTCATTCCCGAAATATGCATTGCATTCTGCATGTACTTTTCCGAATAACATTAGCTGGTGCAGCGGCAGCTACGGGCCGCGACAAACTTTGCACGGAACGCAGTCGTGCTGACGTCTTTGATGCCTAACAGGTATGGACGATTGTATTTACAGTGATCACGCTGATTGACATCATGGGGTGGTGTATTCGATACACAGCACAGCCTACTTTATACAACAGAACCGAAAAATGGAAATCTACTGCAAAGTCCAGGGATGATCATGCGCTGTCTGCAAAAGACGTTTCTGGCTTGTGCCCCTCGAGGGAGGTTGCGGGCCCCAGTTTGGTCGTGGACCCTGCGCCGCGGGAGGCGAGGATGTCGTTGTGGCTGCCGAATGCGGTGGACTCTTCGTCGCTGACGGCGGAGGGCGGGGCGAAGTTCATGTCAGGGGAGGTGATGCTGGACATGTCGCGCGTCCATGCTCGGCCCTGGGACACGCGGAACGCGATGAGGTGCGGGGCGAGGGCCTGGTTGGGGAAGCGTTCGTAAGTGTGTGTGTGAGATGGGCAGGACGGGCATGGGCGTTACCGTCATCACGCCATAGATGCCCGTGACGCCCGTGGCAATGAGGTTGTCGAGGCGGAGGGAGACGACCTGGGCAATGCCAACGCAGGTGTAGAGGGCGGCGGACTCGATGACAATAGCCGTGATGGTGACGTAGGGGCGAGTGTGCTGGAGGCCGAGGGAGCGGTCGAGGAGGCGGCGGTGGGCGAGGAGGCGGCCGACGATGAGGGAGGTGAGGATGACGTTGAGGGCGACGGAGAGGGAGAAGAAGATGACCGGGACGGGGATTGCGTTGGCCTTGGAGAGGAGGCCGGCGGTCTGGCCGGTTTGGACCAGGAGGATCAACGAGAAGGCTGGGGAGGTTTGGGGTGGGTGAGGGGCGGGGAATGTTGGGGAGGGGCGGGCGGCTTACCGATAGACGTCAAGAAGATCATGAAAGGAAAGACAAATAGGAGGTAGTACCCGTTCCATATGACGAGGAATCGGTAGAGCTTTGGCGGGTTGAGGACAGAGATTCGGGGCAGTCAAAGAGAGCGTACCAGCAAGACATCCTGGAGCCAGGTTGAGACGGTGAAGCCGGCGAGGGCAGCAAAGGCAAATGGACGATTGCTGAATTGGCTCTGATATGCAATGGGACCGCCGGGAATGTTGCGGTTGTCGATGAAGGCGAGCATGGCGAGATTGATGTTTCCGGCGACGCCGAGGAGGACGGCGATCTGCTGGACGGAGAGGAAGGCGACGAGCTTCCAGGAGGCACGGAGACCCTCCTTCTTGACGAGGTTGTTGACGGTCATGATGTAGAGACATAGCGTGAATCCTGGACGAGGGTTAGCCGGGAGATCATGCGGGGGAGAGGGTGTGCTCGCCGTAGAGGACAGCCTCGAAGGACATTTCAACAAAGATGGCGTGCTCGAGGCGCACGAGTGCTGGGGGCTCCTGCGGTGCATATTCTGGGGACACCGACATGAGAGTTGCGATGAGCTCCCGTCACAGGAGTATACCATAACTTATTAGGGCCTGCCCGCGAATTTTATGCACATGGATAGTTAAATTGGAAGCCATTTTGTACCGTACCGTCTTTATTAATTGAAGCCAGCTTGATCGAGGTCTCAACTCGATCATGCTGTGTTACTAAGGCACATTAAATACGGGCAGGTGTAAGCCCCGAGAGGCCGCGCGGTCTGTGTCCATCGAAAACCCTCTGCGCTCTACTAGGACATAAGGCATCCAAGCATGCCTACTAAATTCAGCCTGCTCTCCAATGTCTATGACTCGGTGCAGTACTAGAGCATTACAAAGCGGCGCGTGGGCTACATTTTGAGGTAGACATCAAAATATAATATATCCGGACAAGCGATATATCACTAACCTGTTTACATAACCTGTACAGAGAATATTTGTTACCAATTTATATTTTCTTAAGAGCCAGTTAAGATAATTATAGATCGGGGACAAATATTCTATACTTAGCATCATCTTGGTCATTTGAACGTGATCGGATTCGGCTCACGGCGCTGAATCCGATCACGTTCAAGTCTCATGTCCGGTGAAATTCATGTACAGAAGCACTTCGAATAGCGCTGTTGGCATCGCTGCTGCGATGCGTATAGACTTCCATACTGACCGCGCATACTTGTTGCATGTGCACCAGACCCACGGCGCTACCAAACACTGCTCGCCGCCTACGGCTTCGTTCCCGTTTTGTATGTTCGTCCTAGAATCCCGTGCGCCACATTTGATTACGATAATGTCGAGCTCTCATTCGGAGACCAGGGTTCCGTTACCGTAACCGATAACGTTCAAAGTACAGTATAAGAGGCGAAAGCGGCTCGTTTTCTTACTTCAAACATCGCGCACCCTTGCCAAACCCCCTACAAAGAAACCATGCGCTTCCTCAACGTTACTGTCGCCCTTGTCATCCAGCTGTTCTTCCTCGCTGCACACGCGGCCCCCACCGTTCCCGCGTCAGCAGGTAGCCACTTATTCCTCCACTGGCAGGGCCGATTGCTTTGCTTTACTGACGATTATGTCCCATCCAAACAGGCAATGAGTTCGTCGACCCGGACAGCGCCAAGCTCGGAGACGCCTCGAAGTGGTTTTAGAACACCCTCCCCGAGTCCCCCCCTCCCAAGTTCCATGCCATCGTTGTACGTGTTCAATCATACTCGCTCACGACACGTGATATGCTGATGATAACACTAAGTCGACAATGCCCTGTTGTTATTCAGAAAGCCGTTGCCATCTTGAAGATATCTAAGTACGGGAATCCATCATCATATGCACCGCACCTCGTTTCTCGGCCAATGATTCGCAGCTGCTCCTGATTGTGCTTATTACGATGATCCATATCCTACGCCATAAATTACATAAACGCTCTCGTCACAGTCCGATTTGAATGGGTTACAGTTATTCCGTGTCTGCCTGCACGGACTCGCGTATTATGTATGTTACACTGTAAACCTATATGCCAATGTCTGATACCAGTCATGACTCATGATGCATGAGGCGCGGCTCCGTGGTATTTATGTCATATTACACTGATGCCAACGACCCTGGTTTGCTCGCGAAAAAAAGGTGCCGCGTGGTACGTCATGCCCAGTGAGAATCGCCCAGGGATACATCGGGATCTGTAGGTAAATATTGGAATGATCCGATTCACCGCTGCAGTCTGCTGTATCCCGTAAAACGAGAGTCTGACCGATTGTAAATCGGAATACTGCAGAACACTTCTGAATATATCAGTTATATTTCGGGACGCAGTGAAAACGAGATAAGCCAGAAAAGGCTATTATAGCCTGGGCCCCATCGGTACTGTTCGGTAACCACTGGTCATTTTCGGTAGATCTCGACATACAACGGTATTTCTCAGAGCAAACCCCACTTGACCAGATATATACCCTATCCACCCGACGGTTCCCTGCACAACCTGACATCAACCGATAGTCCCCACCCTCACTCACCACACTCACCCTCCTTACGCCGCTCCCTGAGGGCGGGGGAGCATTGGGGGATGCCCACTGCGGCGGGGCTACAGCGTGAATGGGGCGTGATGGGTATTCTCTCTCCGTGGCGGCCTGTCAGCGGCGGGGCTATGCCGATGGGGGAGGGGAGGAGCTGGATGATATGGAGGACGGGGAGGCAGTCGCAAAGCGGGCGGCGATGCATGCAGGTTCAGCACGAGCGGCGGGCGGCGGACAAGTGTCGTGAAGTCACGGTGGTTTGCAGGATGCGAGGCAAAGCCGAGAGGCAGGAGCAGGATGGGGGACCCTGAATGGTGCAGCATCAGCAGCGACGGGCCTGCATGCGGATGGGCGTGGGCACGGGCATACGCATCCAGCGGCCGCCCGTGGTACTGGTAGTGTGGGTACAGGTGCAAGGACGAGGGGTTTCACTGGACAAAAGAAGAAGAAAACATTAGACGCACATATATGCTCGACTTGACAAAGAGCGAAGGACTGACTGAGGCTCAGGTAACACTACTCACCCTGGGATACAACATCATTATGTTGTGCTAGATCTTTCCTGATTGCGAGTGATAGTTTGTATTATCATGAAAACTGTACACACCCTTACCCAGCGGAGCACCGGGTATGAGAGACGAGCGTTGCGACTGCGAGGCAAAGTGAGATAATTGGACGATATCAAGCAAGCTGTTTGGTGTGAAAGAATCGTGGAACGAGTCAATGATGTGGGTTTGCCTCCTGTGAAGATGACAGTATGACATCGTGGTAGGAGGAAAGGTTAGTCGCGGCTTGTCACACTCGTTATGTCACAGCATGTGATCTAACGCGCACAGTAGACAGCAGCTTATGGAGATGGACTCGGTTTACAGTAGTGAGTGAAAAGGAGATTGAATTACCATCTTGTAGACTCTGTGCATGCTGGTCAAGATACCCATGCTTACTTTTCAAGTTGACAATTGCTTTCTGATGCACAGGGAGCCAGGGATGCCAGCTCACGTTCACGCTCGCTCGGTGATTTGTATCCTTGTGTGGTAGGGTGTAACGTCGTGGATAGCACTGGAGGTCAAAACCAGAGCTAGGCGCGACGCATGGTCTCTGGGAGTGGGTGTTCCTTGAGAGAGATGCAAGAGCAATGCAAGTCAGGACTACAGCATTATGCTCAGCCTATGAGAAGACATAACGAAGAAGAAAATTAGTATAGCCTACACAAAAGTCCAACCTCGTATACACGTACAAGCATAAGTGTGCAAGATGCGACATCGTAGGTGGGGGTTCCACCTGTTTTGGAGAATGTCGAGGGAGTGGAGAATGTCGAGCCAGAGTTCACCATTGGCGTAGTATACATTTGGATGAAACAATCGTGAGGCGGCTTATTTGGATACGATTCGTCAAAGTTGAGGAGCAGCTTGAAAGTGCCATCCTCGAATGGAGTCTCTGCCACGCAGCATGTGAGTAGCACGAAAGAACAAGGCAAAAACAGTATACTTCATGTAGTGGGATATGTACATGGCTGTCCGGAGGCTGGCCTCCCATTCCCGTATCCCTGAGATCGTCCTCGTACTTGTGCGCGTCGATCTAAAGAACACACAGGCACTAGTTAGACCGTGAATATATAGATGAATCACCCTACATACACCAAAGCCCGGAGGCCAGCCGAGTCTCGTATCGTCAATTTCAGGGTCCTCGATGTATGGGACGAGATTGGCAGAACTAGACCCACTACCTTGCAGTTGCGCTCAACTACGCCATGGTCAACGTCATGCTTACCCTCGCCATGTGATGTGGGGGCCCTGTGGATACGCTGTTGTTTTCTGGGATGTTTTTGGGATGTACTCATGCCAACTTGCGAAATTTTGTGTGCTTGTACCAAGTAGACAGCCCGATGTATTTGCCACCGTGGCGGTGCTCTTCGCATGTGCACTTCCTTCGAGTCGGATCCCCAGACATCTGAATACATGGCTGAAAATTCTGAGCTGCTCAAAGTTAAATTTGTCAAATTCAGATCAGCTGCACGAAAGAAAATCTACAAGTACTCCGAGTCGGCATAGAGGACGGAGTCAAATTTAGTTATGGCATCATCGGTTCATCCCGAAATACCCCACTCCCTCCCTAAAATACATTAATTACCCGCCAGATCCCAAAGGATCCCGGGTCGATTCTCACTGGGCGTCATGACTCACGCCGACGAGGGCTCAGCTCAGCCACATCGAGCTCAGTTGCATATGCAGGCCCATGGCTGTCCGTTTTTCAATACTATCGGGTACTGTACCGGGAATTTGAAAATACCGGGAGTTTGAAACCCCTACAGACTGACTCTTTATGTAACAAGATTATAAAACCAAAAAATCAGAAATTTTGCTTGTGTGGCAGAGAAGTAGGCTTGTCAATAACTAAGTATTTCTGACACCTTGATGTATTTAAATTTCTGCAGAGCTCAAATATTGCTCAGTTTTCATAAAAAGTGATCTAAACCGCTGGATATGATGAGGGATTAAGCTGACAAGAGGTCACCTAATTCTGAGGTGCCGTATGTCACGGTCAGATGGGAGCGTATTTTCAAACTCCAGGTACCTGATAGTACATCACAACATTTTTATTTTATTTTAATTTTTCATCCATTTTGTCTTTTGGGGCATTGCCCTATGTAAGATGATGCATACATAGTTCTGACTTGTCCCTTGTAATCTAACCGCCCTTGTCCTCTCTATCTCTGCATGCGCTCAGTGGGTGACACCCTGAGCTGGTCCATGCTTGCGTGAAGCAGGGTGGGTGTGTGTTCCTTCCCTCGATGTCTCACTCCTGACTGACTCGCTCTGGTATTGCTACATCTCCTAATGTTGCTCTGAACCTCCCTGTAGCGTTAATGTACTGGAAGAGCGGTTTCATGGCTTTCGTGCTGGAAAGAAGGGTGCGTATCGACTTAGCATCTCTTTTGAGCTTCCACTCCAAGTGTCGCCTTTGCTCTCTGTACTCCAGGCACTGGAGAAGCTAATGGTAAACTCTCTCGTCGCTACTGAAGCACACTCTGCAGGTGGGGGAGTTGATCTTTCCTGTCCTGTATAGATGTTTGTTGAGCGGGATGTGACCTGCCCACAGTTGCACTAGCAACGAGCTGTGTCTGCGCGCCAGGCCCCTGCATAGTTTCCTGAAAGCCGGGGATGGTATTGACGGGTCAATTTTATGTGCATTGTGAGCCCTTGGTGACTTTAGAAAAGCTTCACGTGCTCGCTGTTTAAGGGCCTTGTGGTGTCTCTGCAACTCTGTGGCTCTGCTGATCGGCAGCTTGCCTCGACATGCGATCGGTACGTCGACGTCGCTGGTAGATGTCATGACGCGTTTATTCCTCATAACTCAGGTGCTCTGTCCTGCCATTTCTCACCCCATTTCCATGTTCGTTCTGATCGCCATTGTCATGTTCGGCAACCGATGTTCGCCGATTTGCGCCCGTTACCACCGCCACGCCGTTAAACGCACGACCAACGGCTTTGGACTGACTTGACAAGTCATCACTGGGTCTACTACCTCCTCTGTTCGACCCTCTTCTGATGGTGTTCTGATAGTTGGATTGTCATGACCAGTGTATTTCCTACACCTTGGTATCCCCATTTTCCCTTTCGCTACTCCTCCTCAGTATTCGCTCGGCTTCGCCCTCTACCCGACCTCTCCTCCACTATGTCACCTCTGTTCGCCCTTCCTTGCATTTCGCCGAACGGCTAGTCGCTGCTCGCATCATTCGCCAGCAGGCACACCATCAAATATGATCGATACCATTCACCCGGCATGATGGTTCATCATTAACCCCATCGTCTTCTTAATCCAACCCCATTGGGCGTTCGAATGGTCAAAGTGTGTTCGCAGGGCATCCCTTCCATAGGTGGTGCGGAATCAACCCAGTAGACCAAGAGTCCGTGCAGGGTAGCATGTATGTGGGTCCCAAGACATGGTTTTGTCCATAAGTGCCTTCGCCACCTTTACTCTCCGCCGTTTCATGTTCCCCCTCTTTTCACATTCTATTGTATGTTTATTTCATCTATGCTGTATCATGACTGCACACCCCTATCCAACCCTGACTTGTGACGGCCTCTTTCCTATTCGCCGATACCTTACGAGCATTCGATATAAGTAGTTTACATTCGCATGTATATTCCCCAGTTCAATTATCATACGTCGTCCATCTTGTGCAAACTTGACCTCGCTGTGATCATCATCTTGAGCCTTTCCTTGAAGATTTCTATCTTCAAACAGCCAAGGACTTAGGCATCACTGGTGAGTTCTCATACTTCATCTTCGTTACCTTAGCCTTCGAACAATTTTCTGTGCTGTTGGCGAAGGGCTCTGAAGGAGCACCTTCGCCAGCGAAGGGACCGTCGAAACTTAGACAGCCCTTCTGCGATATCTTGTACGTTACGTCGTCAAGTGCTGCGAGCTATTTCGCTACGACTGTAGATAGGGTGAGCCCCGTTCGGGCAACCCTCTTGTTTCATGAACATTCATCGGTTCACCTATTCGCTGAACGGCATACCTATTCGCACAAGTTATTCGGGCATTCCCTGTGTTCACTAATACACGATATTAACGCCTAAAAACCAATATTGACAGTATAATTGAACTAACAGCTACAGTCAAAGCATTACCCTATTTTTCATGTCATCTACACAACAAGAAAACCCTGTTGTCCATAGAACCCGCTCGACAGGTCCAGTTCCTACCCCAGCACCACTCCAGAAGCCAGCAGCTTCCGCCTCGTTCCCTTCACAAAATCCCACAGAGGACATCATCCCTTTCTCCCGCCTCGTCGCCATGTCTGCATCTCAGCCTACACCACATCATCCGGTCCCCGAACACGCATCTCCACCTCATTTCGACGTTCAACGGCAGCTGACTCCAGGCAAACAACACTTCTCCCCTCCGTGACCACTCTCAGCCAACACCCCCACATCTAGTCATCGACCCAGTGCCGATTCTTTACGCCGCTTACTTGCTCCTAATTCGCCCAGCGGTCGCCTACAGGACCCTAGCACATTTCAAGGACCTTATCCTTCTAGGATTCCTCGGATTGTCGGTACTTCAGGACTCCGATTACAATCGGCCTTCGCACGACCCCACTTGCCACCTGCTTCGCCTAGTCATACTCCGAACCCCTTTCTCGATGTGCACTACGCCCAGCGTCCTCTTAACCCCCAGCCTACATCTCCTCTCAATTCTAGGCAAACCACCCCTGTACACGTAGAATCTCGGGCTCACACACCCGCTTCGCACAATTCTTCATCTCATTCGCATCACTCACATGCTTCTTCGCACTCTTCGCAGGCTCTTCGCAGTCTTCACCATTCAATACATAGTGACCATACTCGAGCCAGCTCTCAACCTACTCCCCCTCACGAGGCACCTGTGGCGGACCAGGGACATCACGCTGACCCTGCACCCAAAATCTTGGCTATCCGGTTACTGGCCTACCCTATTATGACCTGAATGCTTTGCCTTTTGGTAGTGCCCCACCTCTATTCGCAGGACAACCTCACCCGTTTGTGGGACAACCTCCCCTGTACCAACCTCCAGCCCAGATTCCTGCCCCACCTGACGGGCCTGTGCCTCTTCCATTCGCAGGACAACATCTCCCCTTCGCGGGACAACCTCCCCCGCAACAGCCTCCGGCACAGATTCCTGCCCCACCTGGCGGGCCTGCGCCTTTTCCATTCGCGGGACAGCCTCTCCCCTTCGTGGGACGACCTCCCCCGCAGCAACCCCCGGCACAGATTCCTGCCCCACCTGGCGGGCCTGCACCGCCTCCTCCACCACCTCTCGGGCCACCATTTCCCCATTTTGGAGTGCCACCGATCGGGCCTCCCGGACCACCCGGGCCCCCCGGACCTCCTGGCCCACCTCCACCATTTGGTGGAGGGCCTTGGCCGCAACCAGGGTTCCCATGGAACCCCTATCATCCCTTTCCTTTCGCCTACCCTCAGGCTGCCCCTGATGGCGATTCCGATGCTGCGAAACCCGAGAAATTCACAGGGAAAGAACCTCGCCTCCTCCGAACATTCATCGCTAGTTGTATTATGGTCTTCGACAACAAGCCCCGAAAGTTCCAGCAGGAGCGACAGCGAGTCTCCTATGCAGCATCCTACCTCAGCGACATTGCCTTGATTTGGTGGCAGCCTTTCCTCATTCAGTTCCCAGAACCTCCCATTCGGAGCAACTGGCTTATCTTTGTCGATGAACTTAATCGTCTTTTTGGTCAGGCCGACATCATCCAAGTGTCCGAGCGAGCTATTCGCAGGCTCAAAATGCTCGACACCCATCGTGTCGATTGCCACATGACCACATTCGCTGAGTTGTCCTCTTACGTCGAGTGGAACGATGCCGCCCTTTACGACGCCTTCTACAACAGCCTCGCCGAGCGCATCAAAGACCACATGCTCTCCTACGAACGTCCCGAAAGCCTCGACGATCTCAAACGTCAGGCTCTTCGCATCGACAATCGCTACTGGGAGCACCAAGGCGAAAAGCAGATTACAACCTCTATTCGTCCCCCTTCTTCTTCCGAACCTTCTGTTACACCACGTGCTAACGCTCGACCCAGACCCCCTGCTGCAGCCAAGCCTGACAAACAGAAAGATCTTTCCGGCATCCTCGATGCTACCGGACGTCTTACTGAAGCCGAGAAAGAGCGACGAAAAACCAAAGGCCTTTGCCCTTATTGCGGCGAACCCCCCACACATCACGCAAAGGGGTGCCACTTCCAAGAGCCTGCCCCAACTACTGGCAGAGCTATCTTCACTCTCGAAGGCGACCCCCAGGTTGCGATTCTCGAAGAGGTTCCCGAAGATGGCGAAAGCTCTCCCGCGGAATGATAAGCTCGCGACCCCTCTATGGTGTTAAAAATAGCTCGTTTTAGCCCATCGAACAACGACCTTACCCACTTTTTCTCAAAATCCTCGCACAAATATCTCCATCTCCTCCTCCTTGTAAAAAGCACACTAGCCACTACTTGTCTCGTTCGCCGAACACGTACATATCTGTCTCATTCAGAACAAACTCTACTTCGATAGATAGTTTTTCCACATACCACTCTTCAAGTACCTTCGACTTACATTCCGAACGCTCGCCCCTGCTATCCTTGGGTTACGTCCCGAACACGGCGATTGGACAACTCTATTACACCTTGGATCTTCCTCCAGGTGTCGTTTCTTTGTTCGCTCTTTCCTATCCTGAATCTTCCTGTTTTCGCACAGACGTTCGACATGGACAGCAAACCATTCGCTACTTCCACAAAGGCCTATTGAGCATCACTCTACCGAGTCCTCCAGACCGCCGCTTTATACATGTCCCCGCTATCCTCGGGTTACGCCCTGAACACAGCGATTGGACAGATTCTATTACACCTTGGATCTTCCTCCAGGTGTCGTTTCTTTGTTCGCTCTTTCCTATCCCGAATCTTCCTGTTTTCGCACAGACGTTCTACATGGACAGCAAACTATTCGCTACTTCCACAAAGGCCTATCAAGCATAACTCTACCGAGTCCTCCAGACTGCCGCTTTATACATATCCCCGCTATCCTCGGGTTACGCCCCGAACACAGCGGTTGGGCAAACTCTATTACACCTCGGCTCTTCCACCAGACGTCCGACAAGGGTAGCGAACCATTCCTTCTCCCAAACAGCGTCCCGAATCACCCCCACGCATTTTACCCGTCGGGGCGACGTGTACCATAAAGGGGGGAATGCCCCCTTCGCACAGCTTCGCCTACTTTTACACGAAGCCCCCGAAGGGACCCAAGGCTTAAAAGCACCCTCGAAAAGAAAAACAGAAATGAAAAATGCAAGAAAATATTCCTATGTTCAGATTGTTTATACAACAACCCCTACCCTACTTCGTTAATTTTCTGATCATCGCCTGGACCCCCTCTAGTTCTAAACCCTCTCCGCTCAAATCATTGAGCTTTCGAGACACACTCCTCATCAACTCCTCCGACCTCTCCACCAGATCCTCCACCCTCTCCTTGCCGGCCAGCGTAGATGTTCGGGCGCCTTCGGGGGTATCTGGGAATCAGCCGAAGATATTCGGGAAGAGGACTCAACAGGCTTACCAAGGACGCCCTTCGACGAAATCGAGGACGAACCTATCGCCAATCCCTTATCCTTTGCTTTCCCCTTACTCTTCCCTTTCGATCCTCGCTCCTTTACCTCTGGCTCTCGACCATCCTTCTCGTCCTTCGCCACGTACTCTAGAGGAGGGATAAGGACTCCATATGAGTTCGGATGGTGTAGGACGAATGGAGAAAGAGGAGACTTACCCTCTGCCGTGACACAGCCCTGGCGATCACGAATACATCGCCCACACATCTTCCCCGCCTCACCACTGCAGGTGTGACCATAGCGAAGACATCGCCCACACTTCGCAGGCCTCTTCAATACGTTGTGCTACGGAGAAGCATGCAGTCAGCGGGCGAAGTACTTCGATAAAAATCGATGCTGCTTACCCCTTGATAAATCAGCCACCCGAGCAAATATGCATGCTCGGGGTAGCCATGTTTCGCCACCGATTGCGGGACCTTGTCCGCTTCGGCAACCAGCGCATTTGCCCGACCCTTGTGACGTTGGGCAGGAGTTGGCTCGACTGCGACAATCTCGGGCGTAGGGCTCCGAACGCGTTCCTTGCACGGCTTCTTCGGTGTCGGAGCATCGTCGCCCTCGTCCTCGGACGAAAGAAACATCGGTTGGCGTTTCGTGCCTATTGGCGGACCTACAGTCGAGGGTTGGAGCGATTCCGGTGGTGCAGCGATGGGCTCAACAACAGGAGCAGGATCTTTGACAGAGCTCCGAATTAGCCTGGCTAAACGAACAGATACGTGTAACGTACTTTCAAGCTCCTTCGCAGCATCCCCCACTACCTCGGCTTCCTTCGACAGGCCCCGCAAAGCTGTCGCCCCTTGCACCGCGTTCATCCCGGCATCAAGGAACTCTGGGCTAAGCAGGAAGCCTGCACCCCCGAGCCACTCCTTCGCTTCCTTCACCTCCTTCACCAAGTCGTCTACATCCGACGGACGTTTGAAGTCGGGATCCGCGATCGCTTCGACACGCAAGGTGGTCTGCAGCTCGGCCTACGATCGGGTGTTCAGCGAAAGACTTGATCTGAGAGCTACTCTTACCTGAAGCTCTTCAGCTTCGGCAACCCATTCCTCCACCTCTTCGCGCAAGTCCCCCCGAAAGTCAGGGTGAACCTTCAGCTTTACCCGCGTTCGCTCGATAAGTACGGAGAAAGGAGACGATTCGTTATCAGCCATGAAGAATCGAGTGGTGGAATGGACCTGTCGCCTCACATCCCGACGCCTTTTAAAGCCCAGGGCTGAGCCGTGCATGGACCAGGTGGTGAGAGATCGTATCGGAGGCACTATTACGTCTTAAAGCTCATCCCCTGTCCTAGAGCACTACGTCGTTGGACTCCGAAGCTAGGAGGGGGGTGCTGTCATGGCGCGTTTATTCCTCATAACTCAGGTGCTCTGTCCTGCCATTTCTCACCCCATTTCCGTGTTCGTTCCAATCGCCATTGTCATGTTCGGCAACCGATGTTCGCCGATTCGCGCCCGTTACCACCGCCACGCCGTTAAACGCACGACCAATGGCTTTGGACTGACTTGACAAGTCATCACTGGGTCTACTACCTCCTCTGTTTGACCCTCTTCTGATGGTGTTCTGATAGTTGGATTGTCATGACCAGTGTATTTCCTACACCTTGGTATCCCCATTTTCCCTTTCGCTACTCCTCCTCAGTATTCTCTCGGCTTCGCCCTCTACCTCGACCTCTCCTCCACTATGAAAAACCATGGCGACAGGTTCTTGCGGGGAACCCATTATGTCCAATACTTGCAGTGATTATTCCTGCCGATGGGTATATACACGTCCACACATTTTCCACGGAGAAATAATAACCCCGGAGGGTATCGTGTAGATCATGTCGCACCATCGTTAGCGTGTCCTGTGACAGTCTGGATACTGTCGCTGATCTTCGCCTCGGGTCTAGGACCAGCCTCTGGATCTACAAGCCATGTTCCATGTCCTATCATGTCTGTAGAAAATTCGGTAGGTAGTGAGATCCGGAACATGGTGGTTGATGCGAATTGTCCCCTTTTGACTAGCCTCGAAGGCCTCACCACTTGCAGTCTCGACCAATATAGTAGGAGTCGAGTGGATTTCATCAAAGAGTTCCAATCTGCCGCATATATGACTTGATGCTGCAGAGTCCACCAACCACATATGAGACCTGTCTTGTATGGCTGATAGAGCTGATGTTTTTGTGGATAGGACAATACTTTTGGATTGGTCTTCTTCTTGTTCAGAGATATATGCCATCATAACAATATTCTTTGTCGATGCATTGGCAAATCTTGATGATGGCACTGAGGAATTATTTGAAGAATTGTTGGCTCCTGTAGGCACAGTTTGATGCATCTGTGAGGCAGCTGTTGGAGAGTTCCAAACAGGAGCTGATCGATTGCCACTTCCTCCCGGCCAAATACCCCCTCTTCCACCTCTTGCAACACTTGCTCCTCGACCCCTGCCTCCCCATGGGTCTTGTCCTGCCAGCCCCCCTCCTGGTGCGAAACATCTTGAAGCTGAATGACCCTCCTTTCCACAATTATTGCAGTTGTAAAATGGTCTCTGATTGTTATTTGTTGGATAGGGGGTGTTCCATGGTTTTGTGGTGGGGTATGCAGAGTTATTAGATCGTCCTGCACCCTTTGATTGTACCACAAAAGCCGTAGCTGCTTGATTCGATATTTCCACCGCACTTAAATCCGCCTCATGAGCCTCTAGCTTCTCCTCAATGACATCTATGTCCCCAGTGATCATCCTGATGGTTTGAGCGATAGGCCTCCAGGATTCAGGTACATTCCTGAGGACAGTGGCAGCATGGGTAGAATCAGCAATGATCTCACCCATTTTTGCCAATTGATTCCTGTACTCCTTCATTATAGTGAGGTAGGAGGAGACAGATTGTCCTTCGGTCATATGATAATTTTCATATCTTGTGCGAATGATGCTGATTTTGCTAGGGTCTGTAGACTCGAATTTCCTTGTCAGGACCTCCCATGCTATAGCTGAATATTCTGTAGAGTCGATGGCTGTTTGGAGTTCAGGGGTAATACACAGGAGTATTTGGCTATAAGCCACATTGTTCCTGTCGTGCCACTCGTCCTGGAGCTGAGTTAATGGAATATTACCAACAGTCTCAACCCCATTGAGGATTACTACAACCCTGTTGGTGACATCTGGATAGTCATCTGCTCCTGTGATCATTCTGTAAAGGCCTCTGTCTCGAGAAGTAGCCAACAACTCTCTCTTCCAAGACATCCAGTTATCCTTACTCAGCTTTGGTTTTATATCCCTAAACTTGTGGATATCATGTTTAGGATGAGGGAGGGCGGTCATGATCTGTTGGGCCATGAAAAGTCGATGAGACTCTTAATCTAATATAAATCAGAATAAGGGGTTGGGGTCGAGTGAATAATGATGTGATAAAGATCTCAAGCAGTGTTCTGGTGAGAGATAAGAGCAATGTTCTAGAGTTCTAGATTTAAGCAATGTTCTTGGTGCAATAAGAGTTGAGGAGGAAACAATAATAGTCCAAAGAAGCTTATAACTCGAAGCTCTAGGGAAAAAGATTGTTAAGTCACTTGTTTATTCGTATCTAGAGTCCAAGTATTTAAGCAGTGTAGGATAGGGGGAAATAATCATGTGTAAGTGTAATAATCATGTGAAATATGATGCTACTTAGGGGATAGGAGCATAATGATGTCAACAGTGATGCAACAGCTCCTATATGGCTAATCTCTTCATAAATGATGGAGATGATGCAATAAATGATGTCAGACCAGTGGAATGACGACTCGACTCGATAATAGGCATGAAAATGAACTCTTAACTCAATGGTACGCATGTCTGCGCCTTGACTCGATGTTTGACTCATGGTACGCATGTATGCGCCTCGACTCGACTTGGAATGATGGGAAAATAAGGTGAGTGATAAGAGAAATGAGAAGTGAGATTGTCCTGATTGAAACTGTCCTTCCTCCTCCAATAACAGTGGTCAGTTGCGGTGAAGATACGGATCTCCGGTCCTGTATTGCTGCCATCCTAAGATGAAGTAGTATACGCCCTGTTAATATGGCGTGAAAAACCCGTTGCATTCTGCATCAGATAGAGGTGGTAAGTGATCAATTAACTTAGGCACGTCTGCAGAGACCAACTGACAGAACCAATAGGGCTGATCACAGTAGAGGATTTGGAGGGGATTTGATGGGGATTTGAGAAATGGATTTGGAGGCCAAATCCATCCAAATCCTCAAATCACCTCCAGGAGGTCACCTGTAGTGCCCGGTTAGTCATACCTTCTTAGCTAGGGTAACCGGCCGGGTTGCAGAGGCTAAGTAGGTATGTTTTGCAGAGAGGACCAGTACTACGAATAATACTACGTATAATTCTTACTTGGCTACAAAATGTGACTGTGGGTGAGCTATGGACACCTGTCCTACCCGTTGGAACCACATCCAGTGTCTCGGGCCACGTCTCAACTGTTCACGTGACCGTCTCCAGCGACCGCCACGTCGCATCAACCACTGCCGCCATCGTCGCACGCAGCGAGCTCAACCGGTGAATTTCTATAACTCCAAAACTTCCGGCTTTTTTTAATATGCCTCCTGCTTGACCCAACTCAGCTTGTCCGTTTGTGGTACAGTAAGTAAACTCAAAAGTATGTATTTACATATCTACTTTCTCATGCCTTACTCACGAGGAACGACAGGTTCTCCCCGAGATTGAGCCCCATACTCAACCGCGATGCGCCCTCTCTTCTTCATGTTTGGGGTGGATGTGCCGGCCTCTGGGTGGGGGCGTATTGCAGCTCTTAGCCCTCGATGCATACCACCGTGGTGGGGGTTGGCTACCCGCCATACTTGATTGTCAGTGACTCCAACCCCGTATTCCTAGTTCCTCGTTAACATGCCAATGCTACCACCCGCATGGGCGTTTTAGTATCAGGGATATTTATATTTGGGTACTTTGTTTCAATGACGGAACTTATCATCAGCCGTAGCCATGCTGACTTTAGTGCGTAACACATTCCAAGGAACTGGGCGGTTTGCACTAGTAATCATCTTACAGGTCCCGCTACGAGGACTTTCGGACAGGTATGTACTGAATCAAGTTCCGGACGACAAGTCTCGTCTTATAATCGTCAGGTATCAGCATGGACCCTTGTGATACGTCCCTGTGCCGCGCTGTTGAGTGCTATCACGGAGAAAGGGTCCGACGATCAAGATATCTTCCCTTTGTCGTGCAGCTGTATGGGAACCGTTGCTAACGAAAAACCTCACGAAAAAAGGATTAAAATCGCTTTAAAACCCTGTTTTGCCAGCTGATAGTAGCTAATACACGTGGCGATTGTTGGGAGAACTCTATTCAAATATCCCTTAAATTTCCTCTTATTTTCTTGCCATTTAACTTGGCTTCCCTGGCTCAAAAACTCCTTATTCTGTCAAGCAGAGTTATGAACCCACGCACGTCCACAACTCTGCCACAGCCGCTCAGTTTCAAACTCCGACCGGAGCTTCCCACGAACCGTAAACTCGGAGTTGCAGGCGCTCAAGCACCCACGACTCCGGTACCTTGGCTCACTCAAACTCAGCCACTGAGACTGAATGTGTCCTCTACCGCTTACACAAGCCTGTGCAATTCAAACCCAGCTGGCACATGACTTGCATCATAGCAACCATGGCTGTGCAAGGCTGCGTACAAAGTCACACAAAGATGTACAAAGCCAAAACTAGGGTGCATGTTTGACAAAGCCTATTGGATGAATGGATCCTCCAAACGCAACGCTACGACACCAAATAGACCCTTGATGTCATAGTGGCTGTGTAGGGCTGTGCAGGGCAGTGCAAGGCTGTGAAAGGCTGTGCAAACCAGGGAAGGTGATTGGCTATCTATTTCCAATTTCTTTGCACAAACACGCCACAATAGTTACGAGGGTGTGTTTCAGCAGTGCAAATATTTACTTATGACATCACTCGCCTAATAGATAGAAGAAGCCCATTTTACATAATCCTGTGTATTTTACAATATAAAAGGAGGCCATTCTGACCTCCTTAATCCATTCAAGCAATCTACCCATCTTCTATCCTACACGTGACCTCGTGTGACTTGCATCTTACTAAGCTGCTAATCCCAGCTAGGGTTATTCACTTACTTTAGTGTCTAATTCCTTGTTAAGTAGTTACTTTACTGCTTAGCCACTTGGACTAATCCTCCGGGTGTAATTCTACAGAGTGAGTCTGTCAATTGAAAGTCTTGCCATTCGCACTCCAATACCCGAGACGATCTAGTCAGTCGATTTTCCTGATTAGAGACTTTCACAAGTCGCTTTGTTCACAAAACTCGTCCCTCGTTTTATTGCTGTGCGCTGGTAGATTATCAGGGCAGTCCATTTATAAACTCGCCTGCTAAGTACATTCCTTTATATTTTGGAATACGCTTGGACCCCGATAGTGTCCTTGAACCTACATTCTTTTAGTTTATTGTTCAGTGCTGCTAAGAAACGTATTGCCTTCCATCCGTATTAACTTGGACTAGTTTTTACGCGGATTGCAACCAAGGTACAAATATTAAATTATTTCCGGAGTTGTGCTGCAGCATTGTTTAATATTCTTTGAGTCTCGTAAACGACACGTTCTGATAGATTGAAGTGTTAGCAATAACACCAAAGTCTTGAAGGGTTCCAAAACAGCAGCCGAGTGCCAACCAAGTCGGGTTCGGCGATACAGATACCACAGAGCTCGGAACCAACGATGCCCAGTCTGTGAGAATCAACTCCCGATCACTGCAGGTGATTACCAGTATGTGAAACCACCCTGTAGTTGAGCTGCTCACTGAATGAATCCTCGTCTTACTAGCTCATCACAGCCGTGGTCTTCATACCCGGTGTCCAAACATTCCCCCTCCACGCTAACCTGTGTTCAGCGGACATCCCACCGGTGCTTTGTGGGCCGGGCCTGACGCCACCGCCGCCGGCTGCGTTGTGCTCCCCATCGTCGGCCAGTCGGTCCTCATCGTGCGCGGAACTTCGACGCAGGCGGGAGTGCGGTGCAGGCCCTGCGCCTTGGTACTCATGGTGAGCCATGCCATACACGAGCCAGGCTCGCGTCGCGTGGTGGTTAAAATTTATAGAATCTTTGTAAACACTCTTCCATCCCTTGTAATAAAAGTCGCTGCTCGGCGCCGTTCTGACGACCTGGCTCGTGAGGCCTGGTTTTACGAAGAGATGGAGGATATTCAGGGAGTAGCCATCGCACACTGCTATGGATTCTTTACCGCTGAAATCGAGCAGAATAGCGAGGTATTGGATTGGGCAAAGTCTGATGCGGATTGCGATGAGGAAGTAGACGTTCGGGGCGAGGCCAGCCCAAGTGAGGATGACGGCGACACGGACGATACATGGGACCTCTACGCATGGACAGATTCTGATGATCTGGTGATGGAAGAATTCAGCTGGGAAGCGGTATTTAAGCGCAATGATGAAAGGCGGAAGTTGTTGGGTGCATTTATGCTCCTGCACCAAAATCAAGCATAATATGTTCAATTTAGTGTGTGGTGTTTCCAATTGTTTCTCACATTGTTCTTGTACCATGCATCCATTTCTCTGCTTATTTTCGAAAATTTCCAGTCACTCTCTACCTCTCCATTTCATTCTGTTATTTCTATTTTCACAGGCGGCTGCACCCAGCGGAGTTTGAAATGACTTCGACGCGCGAGCCCTTGGGCGCTAAAGGGCCGGGTGCATGTATATGCCTTCTGAGACCGGATTGTACTCCTCTCTCAGTGACAATAAATTCACTGAGAGAGGCGAGTAGTATTCTTTGTATTTTCATAACATGTTGACTGAAAATCATGTAGTACATTTGATTCTAGGTATTGTATTAATACATCAGTGACAATAAATTCACTGAGAGAGTGTATTTGATTCTAGCTTTCTAAGAACTCTACCGAACCTTCCCTGCCATAGCCCCTAGTTGCTAACAGAAGTTAAGGGAGAAGTTAAGACAAGAACGTCGAGATAAACGTGCCCGAATCATCAAACCAACTCGTGCCGATCCGGCCTCAGTGTGCAACCGCAGCGACAAGACCTTTCTTTCAGTCTTGGTCTTAGAAAGACTCGGGGACGTGATGCCCATAGGTGTTCCATTGGATGCATTCAAGTTCGTCTGACCAGCTCTAACTATGCATGCTTCTGAACATCCTTTGTTATGCAGACCGGATGTTCGTGAAATATACAGCGACATGGGTCGATTCAGTATCGAACATACTGACATCCGATGGAGAAATATCTTGGCGGCACCTGCGACAGACCAGAGTATTGTCTGCCCTTATCACGGCCACAAGCATCAATGGCATGTGGTTGACTTCGATCTCTCGAGAAAGTCAAACCATTTACATTCTGGTATCGAAACCGCTGCGAACGGATGGCTTCAGACCATACTGGATGGATTGGAAGAAGGATACGTCGTCGAGCCTTGGGACTAGATGCATTGTTTGTCTCCCAACGCGAAATGCATCGGAAAGATTTTATTCACATTTCACGCAAACTCGATCATTTGTGGGCAACTTGGTGTATTCATCATAGATAAGACCCACCTTTAGGATGTCACAAAAGTCGAAATATCCATGTGCCGCCTGCCAGATCGTGGTGTTGCAGCATCAATAAGTGATAATGGCTGAGAGGATATAAATTATCTCGAGCGCAAATGTCTTCAAAATGTGTAAGCTAGCGGAACAGCGATGGTGATACGCAATAGAAAACATACCTGCGTATTGTCACTGTAATAACCATGAAGCGTGCCAGTGATGTCAAATAATACGAGATCGAGCTTCCCCAGCACACGGTCCTGGGGCCCGCCATGCGGAAGTGCGGCGTTCTCTGTGATAAAAATGAGAAGGGCTGACATGGTGTGTTTGCGAATGATACCTACAGGTTGGTTAGTGTCGGTATGGACAATAGAGTTACACACAAACCTTCAGTGAGATCTTTCAAGAATTGCAAGATGTCGTTGCACGTTGCACGGGGGAAGACAGACGAAATATTGGCAGCATCAGGTGAAGCAAATGCATCAATGGAAGAGGGTTTGATACTGGAGGTTTAAGGAGGCATAACTCACTAAAAAATCCGGAAATCTTGGAGCTGTGGAGAGTTTCCGGTTGAGCTCGCTGCGTGTGACGACAGCGGCAGTGGTTGATGCGACGTGGCGGTCGCTGGAGACGGTCACGTGAACAGTTGAGACGTGACCCGAGACGCTGGATGTGGTTCCGACGGGTAGGACAGGTGTCCATAGCTCACCCACAGTCACATTTTGTAGCCAAGTAAGAATTATACGTAGTATTATTCGTAGTACTGGTCCTCTCTGCAAACAATACCTACTTAGCCTCTGCAACCCGGCCGGTTACCCTAGCTAAGAAGGTATGACTAACCAGGCACTACAGGTGCAGGAGGTGATTTGAGATTTGTGCGCGATTTGGATTTGGATTTCGGCCGGCACCGTCGTGGGCCCTAAACTAGTCCGTCGGGATCTCCCTTTGTGCCCGCAGAAAGTAACCCGGAAACTGAAGTACTCGCTAAAGTGACTCCATACCGCTACTACAGTCTAGTGGCCTGGTCCAAGGCCATGCCGCCAACCAGTTGTGACACCTGTGCAATCCTTTGAATCTGGTCAGTTGAGTAAAAACTCTAAGAAATACATAGTTCCATCTTTTTTTTTTATTCTTCAGTGTTTCTCTTCTATATTTTTATATAATTTTGAGTTTCTCTTGATCTATGTTATTTGTTATTTTAAGAGGACACATAAAGGTAAATTAATGCTTTCACATATGTTACTTTGTATTTTTTAGGGATACATTATAGCACAGAACCTACCTTCGGCTGACAGACCGGTGAGAGAGCCACCCTGCCGTGTCCGGCACCAGCGTTCTCAAATCCTCTCAAATCCAGTTTCAAAACAGGCTAATCACAGTTAAATCGCTATTTCGGGGCATTGTCAGGTGTTCTAAAAAAATCGAAATCCTCTGTCAAATCCTCATCAAATCCTAGCGAAATCCTCTACTGTGATCAGCCCTAATGTCGCCCTGGTTTTCTTAAACGCAAGAGGGCTAAGTGAGACCCATTGAGAGTAGATGATATGCCTCTAACCTCAACAAAAGCAATAAACAAAACATTCGCAATCGACAGTGTGAGAAGATAAACATAATATAGTATACCTGGCCACTGTCAGCGCCATGAACACTGGAGTGGAGGATATAACATACCATCCGCATACAGTGTTGAGACTAAACTTGACGTAGTATGCCGGTCTGAAATGTGGGTCAGGGTCAATTTCTGGGAACCGCCATGAACTACATACAATGTTGGACTCCTTTAATGAGAGTGAGAACTAGGATGATTATAATGGAACCGGAAGTTATGATGTTATCAGGCTGCAGTGCATGCCAGGCTTATCGCTCACCAGTCTCGAAGCTCACTATGATAACATAATCCCACAAAAAAGTGATATCGTCGTTCCTGGTAATAAAGCAGCTTTGGAGGTTTGGTATTGGGAGTGTCGTAACATCTGCGACTACGTATGACACTATGAGCTGGGACACAATCTTTGAGAGAAACAAACCAGGACAAACATGACACGGAAGTAAGTCTAATTCTGGCCAGGTATATGAGTGGAACCATAACAATAGCCAATAGAATAGGAAGTCCGAAGGCAACTTTGCGTGCCTGGTCCCAGATAGCCCATGTTCTGAATATCAGAACAACTAAAAGAATGATATTAGTACCCAGCTAATAAAAGCCTGCCAACTCCTGCTTTCGGCCAGACAGCCACCCCAGAATATAAACCCTGCAATGACTTTTTTAAAGTTAATTTCGCACTTGATCTCAGAGACTTACAGCCTGAAATTTGATACACGAGGGAGCACTGTAAGATTGAGAGTTCAGCACTCGCTACGAAAAAAAGGTCATTTGAATCTATTCACCATCCTTGCCGACACAGATTGCCCCCTCGCGAAGTGGACTTGGACAATATGTCAGTCTAAAGCGATTAGGCCAATCGAAGATGCGCACAATACGCCAACATCAACGAGTTGACAAATATACTATAGCGGGGGGGTTAACAGGTAGAGGATCTTCCTGACATTCCATGGTGTTCCCCAGACAAGTTCTACCTCCAATTTGATAGTCAGGAAATAGTCATAAATCTGGTTCACAATCTTGTCTTATTTGGACGACATGCGCATTGGCGGCGTCATGCTCACAAGAATGACAATGCTAGCAACTTGAAATAAGGATTTGTTACATAAGGGGGCGCTGGGACGGTACTAGGGTCGACGTACGGCCGAAGCTCTAGAGAATTCTGGTCAGCGCAAAAGGCTTCAGCACTTGGCAAATTACTGTAATACCTACCGCAGCAATTTGATTTTCAAAGATGGCCAGACCTAAGGCTTCAAGCTCTCCAAGACTTGACATCATGGGCGATTCGAAGTATTTGAACACTTCTTATAGCCCGTGATGCTACACCGACTCAACCACCACCGAAACACAATGCACGCAAGTTCTGATACATCAAACCGAAACTCAACAAGAACAATTGGATATCATGGAAGAGGGAGCTACTGGCAATGGCGAGGGACAAAGGAATTTACAAAACAATCACTGGTACAGATACTTACCCTATGGACATTGATCCTTGTATCATAGTTGTTGCCGGAATGGATATGATTGGCAACACACCACTCACACAGCTCCAAGACCAATGGAACAGAAACAACGCTGCATATAGTCAAATTTTATTATGCATATCACCAGAGCTACAAACAGCCATCGACAAAACGGACCAATGCGCTGAGGCATGGAACATATTAATTAGGAAATTCGAATTGACCGATCCAAGCAAAATTAGTATTATTAGGACAAGGTATGAAAACTACCATATGACAGAGGGGCATTGGTCTCGGAGTACATCACCATTATGAAGGAATTCAGGAATCAATTGGCAAAGATGGGTGATCCCATTGCCGACTCTACTCACTGTGCTACACTTCTCAGAAATATACATGAATCATGGAGACCCATCACCCAAACCATATGAATGATCACAAGGGACCCTGACGAAATCGAGGAGAAATTGGAGGCTCACGAGGCTGATTTAGGAGCTGTTGAGGTATCAACACAAGCCACCACAGCGTTTGTGGCATAAACCAGGCAACCGAGGCGTTTTAACAACGCAGGGATTCGACCACCCTTCAATAATTACAACACACAGCAGCACCGACCCCCAATACAACAACCAGGAGGACAGAATTATTTCTGTAATAATTGCAGTAAACCAAACCACTCAGCATCAAGATGTCATGCACCAGGAGGAGGTTTAGCAACACACGAACCATGGAGGAGACAGAACAACCTGTATGGAGGGAACATACAGGGAGGAGGAAATACACAAGGGGGAGGACATAACACAACCCTAACAGATTTGATGCAAGCAGAACAACGTCACAACAACAACACCAGCCAAACCTGAACACCAACTCAGCACAATTTGCCAACATACCCAAGAAAGACATCATTATGATGGCAGATGAGGAAACGAGAGTGGACCCCAAGGCCAGTAACATTGTCTTATCAACAGATTCTATGTCATAAAAGACAACATTCATATCTGGTTAGTCAATTCCAGGGCCACCAGTTACCTCTGCGGCAACATCGATCTATTCGACAAAATGCATCCTACACCGTGAATCTCCATCGAGACAGCCAGTGGAGACTCTTTCAAGGCTGATCAAAGAGGAACCATCAGAATTACCCTCCAGAGAGACGCATATATGCACCTACCACCCTTAGCACTCACACTGATCGATGTCATATAGGTCCCAAAGCTCAACGCGACTCTCCTCTCCGTAGGAAAAATGACCAACGCCAACATAGATGTCATGTTCAGCAAGGACAACACATCTTTACTGATGGGTGACAAAATAATAGCCCAGGGCACAAGGATCGATAACCTATACACATATATGGCCCAGAAACCTGAATCAGAGAAGGCTCTCTACTCTGAGAAACCTAATCAATTGGCTCTATGGCACCACAGATTAGCACACACCACCACATCAACAATTCAGAAGATGTGGAAACAACAGACGGGTGTCAGTTTACCAAAGATCAGTGGTGAGGAGGAGTTGGGTATATGCACCAACTGTCCCTTCAGAAAACAGACACGCTCACCGTTCAAGAATACTGTTTTGGAACCCTTCAAGACTTTGGTGTTATTGCTAACACTTCAATCTATCAGAACATGTCGTTTACGAGACTCAAAGAATATTAAACAATGCTGCAGCACAACTCCGGAAATAATTTAATATTTGTACCTTGGTTGCAATCCGCGTAAAAACTAGTCCAAGTTAATACGGATGGAAGGCAATGCGTTTCTTAGCAGCACTGAACAATAAACTAAAAGACTGTAGGTTCAAGGACACTATTGGGGTCCAAGCGTATTCCAAAATATAAAGGAATGTACTTAGCAGGCGAGTTTATAAATGGACTGCCCTGATAATCTACCAGCGCACAGCAATAAAACGAGAGGCAAAGAATAGAATCTAAAGTGGCTTTTACAAGTAACAGGAATTGACTTGTGAAAGATATTAACCAGGAAAAGCAACTGATCAACTCTCTTGGGTATTGGAGTGCGAATGGCAAGACTATCAATTGACAGACTCACTCTGTAGAATTACACCCGGAGGATTAGTCTAGGTGGCTAAGCAGAAAAGTATCTACTTAACAAGGAATTAGACACTAAAGTAAGTGAATAACCCTAGCTGGGATTAGCAGCTTAGTAAGATGCAAGTCACACGAGTCACGTGTAGGATAGAAGCAGTAGATTGCTAGATTGGATGATTATCCTAGGGGGTCAGAATGGCCTCCTTTTATATTGTAAATTACACAGGATTACGTAAAATGGGGAGCTTCTATCTATTAGGCGAGTGATGTCATAAGTAAATATTTGCGCAGCTAAAACACACCCTCGTAACTATAGTGGTGTGTTTGTGCAAGGAAATTAAGAATAGATAGCCAATCACCTTCCCTGATTTGCACTGCCCAGCATAGCCTTACACAGCCCTGCATAGCCTTGCATAGCCCTGCATAGCCCTGCACAGCCCTATGATGTCAAGGGTCCTATTTCAGGGGTTGTGGCACTAAGCTTGGAGGCTCAGCATCCAATAAGATTGCTTGATTATGCACCCTAGTTTTGGCTCTGCATATCATTGGGCAGTCTTGCACACAGCCTTACACAGCCATGGTTGCTATGAGGCAAGTCATGTGTCTGCTGGGTTTGAACTATATTTAAGTGTACAGGCTTGTGTAAGCTGCACCGGATATTCCCAATCTCACCAGCTGAGATTGAAAGAGCCAAAGTGTCGGAGTTGTGGGTGTTTGAGGACGTGCGGCTCTGAATAAGCGCGTTCGAGGATCGCTCCGGTCGGAGTTTGAAATTGAGCGCCGATGACAAAGTTATGGACTCTCATGGGTTCATAGCCTTTGTCAAACACAATAAAGCAGTTTTGAGCCAAGGAGGTCAGGACAATTGGCAAAGAAATGCAAGAAAATTCAAGGAATATTCTAAAAACATTTCCCCATCAAAGCTGCATGTATTGGCTGATGTTAAGATGGGAAAAAGGTTTTTACAGACTTTTTAATGCTTTTTTCGAGATTTTTAAACTAGAAAGCTGGTTCCTACACAAATACTGAAGACACACCAGAGAAGATCAGGGACATAGTATCATCAGACCTATGTGGCCCATTCGAAACATCAATCGGTGGATACAGATCCTTCATCACATGGATCGATCATGCCACACAATACACATATGTCAAGTTCCTGAAGAACAAAGAGTGCACAACCATTACAAAATCATTCACGGAATATATTGCATGGTTAAGGACACAAAGTAAAGCAGAAATGAAGAGGATAAGGATGGACAATGGGGGAGAATACACTGGGAGGGAATTCGAAAGTATATGCAGTGAGCTTGGAATCATTCACGAAACTACGACTCCTCACACACCAGAACACAACGGAATCACTGAGAGGTACAACAGGACTCTACAAGAAGGGAGTCTTCACATTACAGAATGACACAGGACTCAGCAAATGATTTTGGGTGTCAGGCATACACACAGTTAATTTTGTCAAAAACTGAATACTACACACAAAATCAACAAGTCACCTTAAGAAGCCTTCTGGAAAACCAGGCCTAGACTTGATTGGCTATGCATATATGGATCAAAATGCTGGGCACTAGTCCCAAAAGCCACAAGGAAGAAAGGAGACTACAAAGCAGTAGAAGGAATTTTTGTGGGATATTTTGACAATTCCAAATATTACAAGGTGTGGATACCACGCACTCAGACACTAATGAAGTCTAGAGATGTTGTATTTGATGAACTAAAACATGTCGAACACACTACACTACACGTGGAAGAGGAGGATGATGGGGTGCTCGGCAGAAAATTACCCTCATTTTCTGAACCATCGCAATCCAGAAACGACACACCCAGAGACAATGACGATGATACTATCACACTACTCATAAATCTCAGCCCCGAAGAAGAGGAAGAGATCAAGGTGGAGGAGGTCGAGGAGATCATAGAGAACCAACAAGAGGAGGAGGAATGATCAAGCACAGGAGATAACAACAGAAGAGAGGAATTGACAGAACAGTCAGAAGGAGACACAGAGAGAGAAGAAAGCAAGGAAACAGCACCGCAGGATTTCCTGAAGGGACTGTGGATGAATCCATCTAACACCGATTACGGGAGGGGCAAATGACACATGGCTTGATTCACAGAGGTAGCAGCGATGGCACGTGGAAGAAACAGAGATGGCATTTGTCATATTAGCAGAAGATGAACCAGTGAGTTACAAGGAGGCAATGAAATCAAAAGACACAGAAAAATGGAGGAAAACATGTCAGGACGAATACGACTTACTGATGGGATACAAAACATGGGAGCTAACTGAAAGACCAGAGGGGATGAACATCGTTGGGAGTACATGGACATTTAGAGTGAAGAGAGACAACCTAGGAGAAGTGGATAAATGCAAAGCCAGGTTCGTTGCGCAGGGCTACTCACAAGTCCCAGGAGTCGATTTCCAAGAAACATACTCCCCCACAATTCGACTCACATCAATTTGACTCATACTCGCCCTCGCAAGCAAATATGACTTAGAACTATGGCACATCGATGTAAAAAGGGCATACCTGAATGGAAAACTCGATGACACCGTATATATGCGCCAACTGGAAGGATTTGTCAAATGAGGAGAAGAACATTTGGTCTGCAAACTGAACAAGGGAATATATGGACTCAAGCAGTCAGGAAGGGTATGGCATGGGCGGATGCTCACAACTTTTTATTACCTGTAGCTTCACCCATTTTATTCTCAGATTATAGCAAAGAAGAGGGTGAAAGTACATGCCAATCTTATTGTTGGTCTATAAATAAATTTTCTTTTGTCCTTCCCTGAGCGGCTGCTCCGCCGACGAGAATGCCTCTTTTGATTTTTATGCCTCTTCTTATTTTTTCTACCCACTTTTCATATACACTATATCATTATAACTATTCATATATATTACAAATATCTACACAACTACTATTACTCCATATGGTAGTCTAATACTCTCTCATTATAACTAGTCATACTAATACTCCTACTCATATCTGTTACAAGTATCTCTCCACGTATCTGTTACTCTATCTTGTAGTCTAATACTCTCTCATATGTATATATATCTTCGAGATGTTTAAATATATACAGAATCATCTAATAACATCTATTATTCTCCTTATAAATACTACTATATATTCCTATATGTTATTATTAATACTCTTATAATATATATTATATACTCATATATACTGTACTACATAACGATTATGATTATCCTCCATGGGACACTGAGGAAGGAAATGGAAAAAATGGGATTTCAAGCAGGGGAGGTAGAGGACAGGAATTATAGGCAGTAGGTTCGGACTTGGTGCTCAAAAGAAGACTAGAAATTAATTCACTCTCTCAGTGAATTTAGTTGTCACTGTTAATATTATACACTACCTAGAAATTAATTCACTACAGTATTTCTAGGTCAACAAATCGAAAAGAAACAAGCCTAATTTACTTGCCTCTCTCAGTGAATTTAGTTGTCACTGAGAGAGGGGGGAAATGTGTCTCATGCGCATGTACTACTAGCTGGCGCTTTAGCGCCCGTGATGCCACGGTGTGCCATGCTAAGCGCCCGTAGAACGTAGCACGGTAGTGAACAGCCGCAGCTAAAAAAGGAAACTTGTCCACAACCACCCACAAAGGGTCGATTGGACAGAACATGAAAAGAAGTAGAAATACAGCTTCGAAAAATCAAAGAAAATTTGACAAATCATAGAATGAATGTCAGCATGGTTTCAAGTCAAAAATCAAAAGAAATCCGAATGGTGGAATCTATTTGGCTTGACTTTGGTGCAGGAGCATAAATGCACCCAACAGGGGAGGCAGACAAAACAATATTTTTCAGATTTGGGGAAGGGAATAACATCAAAATTGTGGGATGGTATGTGGATGATGGACTCCTTGCATTGAATTTGTTAACTGCAATGGAGAGAATGGTCACAGACATGAGCGTCAGCCTTGACATACAGGATTTGGGGTACCCAACACAGTTGCTTGGCATACAAATCATTAGAAATCAAGAGTGAGTCACCATACACATTTACCAGCCGGCATTCATCAACACCATTGCCAAATGATTTGAAATCAAATCCGGACATACAGTCAATTCCCCAATGGACCCAAACATTGAACTTTGAGCCTCCACCCACACATCAGAAGTTGCCGACTATGCCTATGTGTCAATAATCGGGAGCCTGAACTATTGTGCTGTAGCAACCTCACTGGATATAGCCTATGCAGTCAACAGATGCACACAATTTTCATCTAAACCTAATATTACTCACTGGGAAGCAGCCAAAAGAATCCTACGATATCTGTTGAACACCAAAGAGTATGGAATAATGTATGTCAGAGAAGGGGACGGGGCCATGGGATTTGCTCACAACTTAGTGGGATACACGGGCACGGATTTTGTGGGAGATATATATGATAGGAGATCAACGATGGGATGGCTATTCACACTCAGCGGAGCACCTATATGCTGGGCATCAAAGAAACAGGTCAGCGTCAGTCGATCGACCATGGAATTGGAAGTAGTGGCAGATTATTTGCTTCGGCTGAAGGGATATGGATCATCTGGCTAGGAAAGGACTTCAAACACGACTTTACCCCCATCTCAATATTCATTGACAACCAGTCCTCCATTGTGTTCTCAAACAACAGTGTCAACAACAGTAGGATGAAACATATAGATGTCCATTACCACTACACCAAGGAACAGATCATGGCTGGAAATATCAATCTCCGTTACATCAAAACACTTGAGAACCCAGCTGATGTCCTTGCCAAACCGCTGCCTGCTCGCAAGCATCTCCACATCCTCGGGATCCTCAGAATGCGTTGAGCTTGAGGGGGAGTGTCGAAAGTACCGAAGAAACATTATATCAAACCATTATCTTCACTACTACAGTCCCTAACACGAAACAGAATCAACTACCCACATCCGAACATGCATATACTCACCCAACCCATCACTGAGATTGCCGAGCTCCAACACACGCGTTCGAACCTACCCAATCCACACGTCCGATCACTCTGATATCATGGAGGCCCACACCATGTGCTGTTACAGTCCAGAACACCCCTATACACCCTGTGCAAGTACGCTGAGCCTGGTCCCAACAGCTACATGTTGTATGATCACATGACTCAATCAAGGGATGCAACATGACAAGTCGACCCTGCATATAACTCGACTACATCTCCTATCCCTCTTGAAACCCATCTCTATTATCATACCGAATTCTGGTATGCCCGACAAGTGGCTTGGATTAGAAGGAGAAGCTAGAAAGGAGGCCCTCTCTGGTTTGAAGAAAACAGTTCTGAATCTGCAGTCAGATGAGGATTTCAGTCCGAAAGTAAGCTCACATATATATCAGATTCCCTACGAATAACGCTATCAACTGCAGGGGAAAGCCGCAGCGACGACTAAAGGGAAATGGAAGAAGCTTCTGGCAGTTGCCAGAGCTACCAGTACAGATGACAGGTTTACCAGCATCCGGATGATCATCTTCCTGCCTTACAGACTTAATGTAAGTTTCATTGCCTTCTCACTCACCTGTTTTCCTCACTTTCATTCCAGGAAGATGGTAGCTTGATAAGTACCGATGAGCCGACAGCACAACAGATTGATGAACTTGTGAAGCTTGGGTATGCTGCAATCGGAAGCCATAACCAGTACAAGTTCAGTGATCGCTGGGATGTCAATTGGATTGATCAATGGTTGCGTGAAACATTACCGCTTTCATTTGAACGACTGGATATTGCTGCTGCGGACCTACCTGACCACAAGCACCAGTGGAGACTCCTCAAGACTCGCTGGTCGCACCTAGAGCTCCACCGTGAGATGCCCGATGGATACGAAGTTAAAGCCTGAAAGGGTGTAAGAGCAAGGGCTGGCAGGATACCAAACTGTTCTTTGGTAAGTCTAATATCCATTAAGCCAGTTTATTAAGATTATTAACTACAACTACTTAGTGACGTGCATCCCCATTCCTGAAATTATTGAGGCAATGGAAGATATCGCCATGCAAGCTCAAAAAGGAAAGGGCAAGGCTGTACGCAAATGGAGGCCAGGTAAGCTCACTTGCATGTCCACCTAAGCTGGTTACTGACCATTCATTCTTAAGCCGATGCTGACAGCGATGACGATGTTTTTGTGGAGTTGAGCACTCGTTCAAAGAAGCAGAAAGGCACTCAAAAGAATTGTAAGTCATACGCACACTGGGTCTAATGTACGGAATCCAGCGAACTTACAAATCACAGGTTTAAGCAATTCTGATGATGACTATGTGATGCCTGGCCCCTCTGGAAAAGGTAAGAAAAGGACTCGACACAACCACGACGATGACGATACAGCCTCAATTGATACTGCTACTCTTGAGGAATCGTTCGACCGCTTTGAAGCCATTTTTAAACCCGCACCCAAGTCCAGAAAGATTCATGATTACGCCACCCCTCCCGCCACTACTCCTTGCTTTTGGAACCTGAACCAGGGAGAAGATCAGTCAGATCTGCATTGACCGTCACCTTCAAGCACCAATAATTCAACCGTTCCGCTCATTAATGATATTTTTTTAATAGCTTCATACCCTCCTAGTCCGCTCTACCTCCTGATCACACTGCTCTTTTAACACTACCACGTATACTACCAGGTACGCTACCTATGACGGTCGGTTTGCACAAAAAGTCTTGACCCCATGCGCCGGAGAGTGAATATCGCACGCCATAGGGCACATACCGCGCGCCGCAAGGTACATGCTGCACCCAAAAAAACAGAGGTGCGCGCGAATAATGAGGCGCGCACCTGCTAAAATATGTAGTTTTACACTAGCACATTATAAAAAACATAACCCGTGCAAGCGGAATTGTCAGTGTCGCGCACGCACATCACCTAGTTGACTAAGCTACTAACACTTATTGATTGAGAGAGGATATTCTTTTAATTAAAATGTATATATTATTAGTTGGAAAGAGAGTATAATAATGTGGAGAGCAGACAAAGGAGGGTATTGAAGGCCTACCTCACCCCTCCTGTGCCCACCTGGACCCACATCCCTGATCCCTCTGCTCCATCACATACCTGAATTTATGTACACCAGTCAATTGGCATGACCCCGAAATCTAGTAGAGAGAATGTCCATTTCAGAAATAATTTACACTGATTTTCTGCCTTTTTTGTACTTGAAATTGCAGTTATAAAATACTGATAAATCACTGCATTATACTACTGAAATGTAGTTCTGAAATACATGAAAAAGTAACTGGGTTGGAATGTTAAAAGGCGGATGCTCACAACTTTTTATTACCTGTAGCTTCACCCATTTTATTCTCAGATTATAGAAAAGAGGGGGGTAAAAGTACATGCCAATATTATTGTTGGGATATAAATAAATTTTCTTTTGTCCCTCCCCGAGCGGCCGCTCCGCCGATGAGAACGCCTCGTCTTATTTTAATGCCTCTTCTTATTTTTTCTACCCACTTTTAAACACCACATCATTATAACTATTCATATATATTACAAACATTACTCCATATTGTAGTCTAATACTCTCTCATTATAACTATTCATACTAATACTCCTACTCATATCTGTTACAAGTATCTCTCCAAGTATCTGTTACTCTATCTTGTACCCTAATACTCTCTCATATGTATATATATCTTCGAGATGTTTAAAGATATACAGAATCATCTAATAACATCTATTATTCTCCTCATAAATACTACTATATATTCCTATATGTTGTTATTAATACTCTTATAATGTATATTATATACTCATATATGCTGTATCACATGACCATTATGATTATCCTCCAAAGGGTTCAGTTGCAGGAATGCATACACAGCATAGGTTCGTGAAGTCGTAAAGGGAGATAGAGAGGATAGACAAGAAGGGACACAACTATGGCTGTGTATGCAAGCTCCATGCACAGTGACAGCAACTCATAACACTGACTGATATAACACCATCCAGTCAAAGGAAACACTAGCCTCAGTGGGCTCAAACAATAGTGCAGAAGTGGAGTTTGACTGCCTGGGGTTTCCTATGTGCATTACTAGCTATTTAGCTGGTATGATGTCATGATACTAAGCTAGGAATGGGATGTTGGTCACGGTGCAAGCAAGTGCCGTGTGTGCATAACATATGCACCAGTACTAGATCGGTCAGGGGCAACAAGGCCTGTTCCATGCCTCACCTGGGATCTTGGTGTCGGACACACCTGGGACTCGAATCAGGGTCAAAGGGAACGAGTATATGCTTGGGTGTAGGTCCCAGAATGCGCCGGAATTGTGTGTGGAGGTTAGTGTGATGTCGTAAATGAGTAGGAAATTGTTCTAGCTTGTTAGTAAAGCTTTGCAGGCTAAAAACTTGATTATCCTATTCATAACATATATGACAATTGAGACAGTTGCCAGAACCTGTAAGGAATGCTTAATTCTCGCACTAAAGTTCTTTCTCACAGTCTGCAGCTCCTCCAGGAAAATGTGTATACCCTATTGTTTAAACATCAATAGTTATATATCTTCCTACTATACATGCATATTATTTTAAACATGCCTTCTAATCATATCTGTCAACAATATATAATAATATAGGAGAGTTATTGTCTATACTTGCTTCTACATTCTGTCATCATACATCTAACAAGCTCATATATACTTCATATGGTCCATACTTGCCTCTACATTCTATCATTGTACATATAACAAAATTCACACATACTTTTAACATATAGTCATCCAAATGCTATCTGAAATTGCTCTGTTATCTCAATGCGCATCATGCTTCAGCACATAAAAACATATTTTAAAATATCAGAACATTCAAAAGTTTTTAGGATATCCACAATATACAAATTGCTAATATGTCCTAGAAGAATGTACATTATTGTCAATCTGAACATCGTCCTTATTTCACCCCACACCACACCTTGCATATCTCGACTGGTTTAACCCTCTTCCACGTCCATTGCCAGACAAGGTATTTTGGCATTCGCTGTGTCTGCACATATGTGATTTGCTAACACACAATACTAAAGACCCAAAATCCAATCTGGACAGTATAATTGAACCTATAGCTATAGTTGAAAGTGTCATTACTTTTCTACCTTTGTCTTCCACAGGTGAGCAGCAGTCAGCCGACAGTTCCCAGGACCTGCTCAATAGGTCCAGTTGTCACTCCAGCCCCTCTGCCTGTCTGATCTGCTTTCATGCCATTTGTAGTTCCCTTGTTCAGTATTCATTAATGACCCTGTACGTCTTAGCTACATTGACTGTCATCTGAACTCGCTTAGCACCTCCACCTTAGTTGTTATCTTGGCTCTTTATATAAAACACCTGCTCGTATGTGCTGTATTCTACAATCAGGTTACTGGTTTCAATATGTTCTACCTTCACTTGAGGATCCTGTTCTTAGTGCATTGACCCCTTGCAAAATTGCTCTCTCTAAGCTTTCTGCTCCACCTTCCACCTTCTGACTCTGTCTCATGCTCCCAACCTCCAACTTCTAACAGTGACTTCACCTTTGAAACCTCAAGTCTTTGCCAACCTCAGTTGCAACTCTTCCAGCACTTCTGACGTCCGAAATACTTACCACCAGTAGTTCATTGGGGCATAATGCATACATGGAAGCCTCAGTCCATTCTAGACCCCACACAAGGTTTCATAATATGTAACAATACATCAGCATACAGGTACTGAAACTCAGTCAATATATCATTACATATTAAAAATAGCTAGCTCAGTGTCCTGGGATACGGCTTACAAGGACCTCTTCCTTGCCTCCATGACTCGAACCTCCAGCTCTTCAGCATCATTTCATCAGCCCTGATTCTGATAGGTCTCAGCAAAATTTCCCATGGCCTTCAGGGGGTCAGGATGCTCCTCACCAAGGATCCTCTTCCTTGCCTCCATAACTTGAAGCTCCAACTCTTCAGCATCCTTCCATCGGCCCCGATTCTTATAGGTCAAGGCAAGATTGCCCATGGCAATCAGGGTGTGAGGATGCTCCTCTCCAAGGTGTTAGCAACTAGGGGCTATGGCAGGGAAGGTTCGGTAGAGTTCTTAGAAAGCTAGAATCAAATACACTCTCTCAGTGAATTTATTGTCACTGATATATTAATACAGTACCTAGAATCAAATACACTACATGATTTTCAGTCAACATGCTATGTAAATATGAATAATACTACTCGCCTCTCTCAGTGAATTTATTGTCACTGAGAGAGGAGTACAATCCTGTCTCAGAAGGCATATACGTGCACCCGGCCCTTTAGCGCCCAAGGGCTCGCGCGTCGAAGTCATTTCAAACTCCGCTGGGTGCAGCCGCCTGTGAAAATAGAAATAACAAAGTGGAATGGAGAGATAGGGAGTGACTGGAAAATTTCGAAAATAAGCAGAGAAATGGATGCATGGTACAAGAACAATGTGAGAAACAATTGGAAACACCACACACTAAATTGAACATATTATGCTTGATTTTGGTGCAGGAGCATAAATGCACCCAACACAAGGATCCTCTTCCTTGCCTCCATGACGTGAACCTCCAGCTCTTCAGCATACTTCCACTGGCCCAGACTGTGAGAGGTTGAGGCAAGGTTTCCCATGGCCATCAGGGTGTCAGGATGCTCCTCACCAAGGATCCTCTTCCTTTCCTCCATGACTTGAACCTCCAGCTCTTCAGCATCCTTCCACTGGCCCTGATTTCGATAGTTTGAGGCAAGGTTGCCCATGGCGATCAGGGTGTCAGGGTGCTCCTCACCAAGGATCCTCTTCCTTGCCTCCTTGACTTGAACCTCCAGCGCTTCAGCATCCTTCCACCGGCATTGATTCTGATAGGTTAAGGCAAGGTTGCTCATGGCTAACTGGGTGGCATGATGCTCCTCACCAAGGACCCTCTTCCTTGCTTCCATGACTCGAACCTCCAGCTCTTCAGCATCCTTCCACTGGCCCAGACTCTGATAGGTTACAGCAAGGTTGCCCATGGCCATCAGGGTGTCATGATGCTCCTCACCAAGGATCCTCTTCCTTGCCTCCATGACTTGAACCTCCAGCTCTTCAGCATCCTTCCACTGGCCCTGATTTTGATAGGTTGGGGAAAGGTTGCCCATGGCCATCAGGGTATCAGGATGCTCCTCACCAAGGATCCTCTTCCTTGCCTCCATGACTTGAACCTCCAGCTCTTCAGCATCCTTCCACTGGCCCAGACTCTGATAGGTTACAGCAAGGTTGCCCATGGCCAGCAGGGTGTCAGGATGCTCCTCACCAAGGATCCTCTTCCTTGCCTCCATGACTTGAACCTCCCGCTCTTCAGCATCCTTCCACCGGCATTGGTTCCGATAGGTCAAGGCAAGGTTGCCCAAGGACATCAGGGTGTCATGATGCTCCTCACCAAGGACCCTCTTCCTTGCCTCCATAACTTGAATCTCCAGCTCTTCAGCATCCTTCCACCGGCCCTGATCCTGATAGATTGAGGCAAGGTTGCCCATGGCCTTCAGGGTGTCAGGATGCTCCTCACCAAGGACCCTCTTCCTTGCCTCCATGACTTGAACCGCCAGCTCTCCAGCCTCCTTCCACCTGCCCTGATTCCAATAAGTTTTGGAAGGTTACCCATGGTGATCAGGGTGGAAGGGTGCTCCTGACCAAGGACGCTCTTCCTTGTCTCCATGGCCTTAACCTCGAGCTCTTCAGCATCCTTCCATCGTCCTGCTTCATGGAACACTTTCGCAAAATTTTCTGCCATGTTTGCATCTATAGTTTTTGTATGAAGCTCATTGATATGAGCCAGGAGAGATCTCCTAAAAGTATAATCCTCTGTACTGTCTTCATCTGGGATAGAAAGGGCTAGTATCTGCATTGTACACCTTTGCTTATTCTCCTGCTCTGCTGCCTCTAGGTTATCTCGAGCCCAGGCATGTACTAGTGGATGAAGGGAATATGTACTGTCTTCTTCATTAGTACTAATTAATGAGTATGAAGCTAATTCATTAATGATCTCCTGAAATTGAAAGTCACTCCAGCCACCATCTGTCATTTGAAAGTTATGTAAAAGTCGTTTTGCATCATCAAATGTCCATCAGGATCCCTCAGAGAAGCCTTTCGAAAGGTGCTTTTGGAAATCCCCCTCCAGTGTAGAAATGCACTCAGATGTAGCAGGGTTGCTGCATTGTGACTTAGCCTTTTAAAGCTAATTTCCCATGTTGCATATACTGCCCATGGATAATCATCCACCATTTGTACTGAGTGCTTGCTCATTAGTTGAGCACGATCCTTCTGGAAAATCTTCAGGTAGTCATTTAAGCTGCACCCCTTTGAGATATAGGCACCAGATTGTACAATGGCCAGGGCAAGATAACCAAGTTCTTTGACAATCAGAGAAGCCAGGCTACGATTCTTTACAGAATATTTGACTCTAGAAAACACAAGGAGCAAATGAATCGCTTCCTCATCATTCATACTTGACACATGACAGTTGGAGCTGGGTGCGTGCACACAACACTCCACATTGCGACTTGTCACAATGATATTTCCATGCTTGCATGGTGGGAAGTACTTTCGAAGGTTTATGTCACGGTCATCAGCATTGTCCATGAAGAGCAACCATCCTTGGTGTCGTCCAGAAAGCCAGAGAAGAGCATCTTTGGCAGTCTGACCAATACACTCTTCCCGAGCAATATCTTCAAGGCCAGACTCCATAGTGGTCACACTACTTGCATCAACATAATAGACTCTCCAGAAACTAAACATAACACAAGTTAGTCCAAACATAACAGACCCAGGTAAACCACCCCACTGTTGATAAAACTTTTCAATGAATCTCAATGCAATCTGTGTTTTTCCGGCCCCACCAAGTCCATATAAGACAAGGATGCACTGTTCCTCCTTAACAGTGGATGTCTGGTCTGGGAAGAAATATCCCTCAAGTTGCAAAAGGATATCTTCTCTCCCAGTAAATCTGCTTGTTGGTGGAGGACAAGCCTTATGTGGAGCTCCATGTTTACCTGACAGCTGGCCAATAGTTCCTGCACCTACAGTGTCTACCATAAAACATATGTCATCAGCTGTGAGGCATTGCAAGTTGTATGCACTAAGGTGTGTGGCAGCTATCACTTCCCGGCACTCCCTGAGAGCAATGACAGCAGCTGCTACCATCTCATCTACTTTTCCACGCTGAAGATGCTGCAATGTGTGTGTCTGCACCATGGGTAACTTTTCCCACTGTGCCAACATTACACTCTGCAATCCTTGCTCCACATTGAACCGAAAGTAAAAATTCGGTGCAGATCTGAAACGCCGCTCAATTTCCTCTGCTGTTGTCTCACATTCCGTGGTGATCTTCTTCAATGCCTCAATGACACCTAATGGTATGACATTGTTATGCAGACTAGGTGCCGGCAGGCCAGCAGTGGTGACATGTCCAGTTCCGATACTGATGACGCAAGCAATATGTTGGTGTGGAAATATGTGTTCTGCCTCATTGAGGATTTGCTTGATAGGATTGTTGCAGCCCAGGCCACCATCGACGATGGATTCACGCATAAGTGGAATTCCAATGAAAATCCGTTTGAAAAAGGTAGGAGCGGCAGACGTGGCACGAGCGGCCTCCCATATAGCGCAGTCGAATGATTCGTATTTGTCTACGGTGTACGTACGAAAGAGGCGGGGTGTGCTCATATTATTTGCGGGCATCGCGCAGACAAAACTGGGCTCCTGTCAGCTATGTACCAAGTCAAGAATGAGCGGCAACGTGAACATACGTTTTGCATACTTCGCTGCTTGGTCTTGGATCGAACATGCGTGCGTTAGGGTCGCCAGTCGATTCCTGGATGATCGCCTTGATAGCTTTCTCCAAATTGCTAGCCTTGAACATTCCATCCTTCCAAAATGGTTTCTTCTCCGAGAACACTTTTGAGGCGAAATTGGCATAGGCTTCGATTGCTTTATCTACGGGGAGGCGGAGGCGGCCCAGAATAAGTGCTATGAGCCTGGATGGACCGTATTAGAGAGCGATGGTGATCTTTAAGCAAGTAACTTACCCGCCTGTACTCGTACCGCAGATTAAGTCGAAATATTCGCAAGGAAGGGCACCGTGGGTCGTCCTTCCTGGCGCTGGATTCTTTGCATGATTTCTTGCAGAATGATAAGTTCGGATAAGCCACGGATGCCGCCGCCATCTGCTGAGGGTGTCAGAAGGTGTCATATAACAAGCGTGAAAACCTTACCGAGTGAAAGCAACCTGAGCCCGGCACCTCTTTGCGTCGTGGGGTTAGATTCGATGCCCGTTCCCCTTGTAGAAAGAGCAGAAGTGGACATCGATACGACCTATTCACGAAGATTCGTCAGATAGTTGGTTCCGTTGATTCTTTAGCCTCCTGGATAAACCTTGCTTACCTTCGAGGGTAGCAAAGAGGGTTCTACGATCGGCGGCGTTTCGTCATGCGCGGATGAAGGAAAAGCGTCGGTGACCTGTTTATTGTGGTCCATTGAGGAGTTAGAGGTCATGGTGGTATTGGGAAGGAGGCAGTGCGAGGGAACTGCGGTGAGAACGTGGGAATGAGAAGACTTGACAGGCACTACGAGCGCCTCTACCCTAACTCGTAGGCCTTTATTATTGTTAGCACGGCGTTCACACGTAGCATGACGTGTGGATAGATCCTCAACGTGATTTGCGATAACGCCAGCGCGAATGACACTGGCACGGTGGACGAAATGGGCCATGGCGAAGCGGTTCCTCGAGTGCCAACCGACCGCTGAATCCTGATGTCCACAGGGCGTGGGGATTCGGATGGTTGTGGCGGTTAGGGTGCTTGTGTCGGCTATAGCGGCTGTAGTCATTGTTTTTGCATGCTGCGCGGGTTGGACGGTTGTGACGATCCCGACGATTGTGCGGGCGGTTGTCAATATCAGGCGATATATGGACCATCAGGCCACCTTGTAAGGGTACATAATCAGGACTTATAAGGGGAGGTAGCTGATCAGTTGTCATATGGTTTCCAAAGCCTGACATTGGGACCGACGCTTGGCCAGTTGAGATACTGACCGATAAGATTAAGATGTTCCTATAAGCTTCAATGACCCAAGTCAGGCCAGATCAGGCCCGATAAGGTCTGGCCATAGATCGTACTAAACTGGGGTGCCTTAAGTCGGCCATATGAAGTTTAAGCCGGCCTGAGGACCTCACCGGTAAGGCAAGATTCATATCTCTCTCATGTCAGAAATACACTACTTTCTACTATGATTACAACCACTGGAATGTCTAATACATGCTCATGTAACATGGTACATTATAACTTTTTACAACTGCGGGGACTGAAATGCGCGCGCATACAATAAATAACAATAAAATCAGACAACGGAAAAATACTTATACCTCTAGGCCATGCATCACATTTTGCAAGGCAGACAGTTGAACCCTGATTACTGCAGGCAGTAGTAATGCTAGAACATTCTAATCAGCTGAGCTTCTATTTCTATTAATGGGGTAAAGTTCTGACTGTTACCTCCATCATTGTTACGTATCGAGATTTCCGCTAAGTCAGAACTGGAAAGGACAGCGGCTTCAACTTGTAGGTTGCGCCCCCAATGAACTATCGTCCTAGGTATTTCAGAAATGGGTCGGAAGTCGGAATGTACTGAACTGAAGGTTGGCCGGAACTTGAGGCGGAATTGAGGTGGGAGACGGAAGGCGGAGTGACTGAGGTCTTGCTAGACTCGCTGTGCTAAGAACAGGAGATGGAGCGAAGGAAATCAAGTATTGAAGGTGATTATCTGATTGCAGAATAAGAGACATACATGACAGGCTTTTATACAAAGAGCTGAGACAACAGGTAATGGGGTAGTACTAAGCAAATTCTGGGGGAAGCGGAAGTCGAGTAGACAATGCGTGGGAACTAACTAATCAGGAGCTAACAGCATACAACATCACCATTGTAATTGATGATAAAGAGACATTCTTCAGTACTGATAAGCTTCCTGAACCTCAGATTGCACCCGAAGTGCTGTTGAACACACAAGGTCACCAGATGTGTGAATGGTACAACAGAGACCTGTTACGATACGATACGTCGTAAGGTTGACCGAGGTCGGGAGCGAAGCCCGAGGTAAGGTCCGAGGTCACAGGGCGAGGTTTGGATGGGGAAGTCGGAGAGGACTTGGCTTCAGGTTATGTGCTGCGCCGACCCTACGCACGAGTCCCAACTTCGGAGGCAAATGAATAAGAGGCGAGGTTTGGCTTAAGAGGCGAGGCTTAGAACTAGCTAAGGATTGAAGGGATACGATAGTTGATTTTCAGACTGAGGAGTAGGAAATGCATACAAGGGGGTTATATATGGGCGAGGATACGAGTCAGGGGCGAACATATTAGTGGAGGTCAGGGCGAGGTCAGGAGGCCGAGGTCAGGGCGAGGTAATATACGAATGATGCGTGATGGAGCGGAATCAGTAACTAAGGGGATACGGGCATGGGATCAAGGTCGGATATGAGCTCAAGCTCGGGCTCGGGCTCGGGCGCGGATAAGGATCATGTGTACTCGGGCACGAAATATCACAAGGCTCGGGCTCAGAAGAAGGTTTTACCGGTAAGTAACCGGCCAAAGGCCGGGTCCTTACAAGACCTCATTACACTGCAGGCATATAAAAGTTTTCTTGCTCAACAAATTCTAACAAAAACACAAAACTTTTTTATAATTTTTTTACATTAAAAACACCAAAAAAATTTGGAATATCTTTACAGTTCTTTGAACAGTTTTTCAGATCAGAAAATTTTTATATGCCTCCAGTGTTAATCTCCTTGACCTTGCAATTGTTCGGGCCAGAACCAGAGATATTAATACGGAGAACCCTGTGGATGACTTCACTGCGCATTTATGTCATTCCTTGGGGTATACTTCCGATGACTGTATCGCCTGTACAAAGTGGGATATACCACTGACAATATGTGGAAACCGGACACACACACAAACCGATGTCTGCATACACAATAAACAAAACCGAGGTGTGCTCCTCCTTGTTCAAGAGGACTGTAAAGATGTAGATCTTATGCCTTGTGTCACAAGGGCAGACAGAACTTGACCAATGTGTGGTATTCTGGATGCTACATAGTGACAGTGTAAGGTAAGATGTGATTGGGAACTGCCAGACAGTTCCCATGCATCAACTGTACAGTGGGTCCCTAAGGGGCCCACGGAGCTGAGGCGGGAACAACAGCTTGGTCAGCAGCTGATCAATCCAGACTATCAGAAGCATTGGCAGTTTGGTCCAAATACCAAACCTCGCTTACCGTCGTTTGCCTTTTGGAGCAACTGTTTGACCTCCATCATTGGAGGGCATCGCTTCACATGGTGTATTGAGCAGGTAGGTATGTATGTGCTCATATGATGTGTATATGTCGCCTACTAGGGACTTTTTTTTCCTAGCCATCCTTTTCATCATCTTGCCTCACTGCACGCTGCTCCTTTCTCTACTCATGTTTCTGGATCCCTCTGATGAAAACATGCAGGAGCAGGTTTTGAATAATGCTGCAACTCCTTCACAGCTGTCTTTTCCCCCACCTCGTGTGGCACCTCATTGGGTGCCATATCTAAGGCAAGTCTCCAATCTCCTCGTTGCGTTCATCTCACATGCTAACATTCGCTGTTTATCTCTAGACCATGAATATCCCAGGCATTCCTAGCAAGCCGCTCATGCAGCGGGTGTTACGTATCGAGATTTCCGCTAAGTCGGAACTGGAAAGGACAGCGGCTTCAACTTATAGGTTGCGCCCCCAATGAACTATCATCCTAAGTATTTCGGAATTGAGTCGGAAGGCGGGAAGTCCTGAACCAAAGGTTTGGTCGGAACTTGAGTCGGAACTAAGGCGGAAGGCGGAGGCGGAGAGACTGAGATCTCGCTAGACTCGCTGTGCTAAGAACAGGAGATGGAGTGAAGGAAATCAAGTATCGAAGGCAATTATCTGATTGCAGAATAAGAGACATACATGACAGGCTTTTATACAAAGAGCTGGGGCAACAGGTAATGACATGGTACTAAGCAAATTCCAGAGGAAGTGGAAGTCGAGTAGACAATGCGTGGGAACTAACTATTGGGAACAATGGACTACAAGGGGGGTTCAGGGTAAGGTAGAACAATGGCAAAGAACAAGGGGTCGGGAAAACATATCTGACAACGAACTACAAGGGTGACCGGATATGTGGTTTTGATGATCGATGAAACGGGTCCGGTGGGTCCGAGTAATAGAGTCGAAAGAACAAGGGAATAGAACAATGGGCGGAATGTCGGAAATATCAGAGGGGCGGAAGGTGTTGCGGAAATATCGGAGGGGCGGAAGGTGTGGCGGAAATGAGGGTCGGAAGTCGGAAATGAACGGGAGCCCCGCGAGACCACAGGTTGGATCACGTGACCTGTGGACGGACGCGTCGGAGTTCTAAAAAATAGGCTGAGGAACAAACGCGTCTTCTTTCCATTCCATCATGAGTGCTCCAGTAGACTTCTCTAAAATGTCCAGCGCCGAGATGAAACAGCATTTCGCTGATATGCTCGTGCAAAAGGAATTGGCCGAAAATGCGAGGCTGAGGAAGCTGCGCGGAAAGAGAAGGAACGTCGGGAGAAAGAGCGGAAGGAACAGGCGAGGAAGGAACGCAAGCGCCGCGAGGAGGAGGAGCGCGTCCGTGAAGAGAAATGGAAACGGAACGCGGCACGGAAAGCTGCTGCGGACAAGGCGGCTGCAGAGAAAGCGGCTGCGGAGAAAGCTTCTGCGGAGAAGGTGGAAAAGGAACAGGTGAGTCGGGAATGTCCGGCGGAAAGGTTTGAATCAACTAAAAGCTCTTCCAGAATAATGTTCGGGATCAGTCAGAGTCAGACTCGGAAAGCTCGACGGAAGGTACACCATCTCCCGAAGGAAAAGGGAAGCAAAAGGAAATCGCTACTCCGGTGAACCTTGTGGTGGAACGGAAATGTCGGGCGGACGCATTCCAGAAGGCTTGAAAGGCAAAGTTGAATCGGATGTTGGAGCTGCGTGAACTAGGGCCGGAAAATCCCGCGACTAAGAAGCGGAAAACGTGGGACGGCGATGAGGAGGAAAAAGCTCCTTGCGACCCATGCGAGTCTAAGGGGGCGGATTGCACATGGTTGAGTAATCCACGGGAAACGTCGTGTGATCAGTGCCGTGACAGGAAGAGACGCTGCGTTGTGGACGGGTGTGCTTCGAGGCTGGAGCGAAAGAAACAGAAGGTTGAGGAGTCGAATCCAAAGTCGGAAACGGACCGAGTGGAGGGAGGGCCGAGGAATCGTTTCCGGTGACCGGAAAATCGGGACAGGCAGTTTTGAACCGATTCACCATGTCTTATCCCCTTCTCGATATTGCCGGGTCGCTGAGGCCATGCGGAAACAGCAACGTGAAATCCGGGATATCATGATCGAAATGGCCGAGGTTCAGCAGCATCAGGTTCTGTAAATTCAGAACCAGATGACTGTTATGTCTACCGTCCTGCAGCAGTTGACGCGGGAAATGCGGTGGCGGAACGATCTGGTCCAGGACTGAATGGATGCGCGGCTGCGGGAGCAGGGAATTGGGGCGGAAGCGGGTCCGAGCGGGGGGGCGGAAACGAGGGAAAGGGTGGAAACGGAGTTGGTGAGTGTCGAGGTAGGAGAGGCAGAAAAAGAGCTGGAAGTGGAAAAAGAGGTCAAGGGGGAGACAATGAGGGAGGAGTAGGGGTGTCAAAAGACTTGTAATATAATTTCTTGAAGTGTCAGAAATAAGCGTATCGGAATAATAGTCGGATTTTAATAATGACTTGAGAACTGTAAGAAAGCAATGGATGTCGGAAACGAGGTCGGAAATGACTAGGGCGCGGAAATGGGGCCAGGCTTATCAGGATAAGACTTGTGGAAATCAGAGACAAGGTCAGCGGCGTGGTCTAGTTCCGTGGCGGAAATCCACGAGGTCTCTTCGTCGGTGTTTTCATAGCCTGCCCACTTGACTAGGTACTGGAGTTGGCAGCGGTATCGTCTGTCGAGCTTGGAGTTGAGAATTTCCGAGCTCTCGTATTCCGGTTCTCCGTCAATGACGACTGGCGGAGGCGGAGGTTGTTCTCGATTCGGAATTGTATTCGGAACTGCGGGCTCAAGCATGGAGACATGGAATACCGGGTGTACTGCGCGCATATTGTCAGGAAGTCTGAGAGTGAAAGAACGACTGCCGGCCTTAGCGATGATGTCGTAAGGGCCAAGGTATTTCTCAGAGAGCTTCTTCGAGGGGCGAGTGGTGCGGAAGTTTTCAGCTTTGACGAAGACTTTGTCGCCAATCTCGAATGCCGGTTGCGGAAGTCGTTTCCGATCGGCGGAAGTTTGGTATCTCTTTTGTGCAGCGGAAATGTTCTCTCGGAGGTGCTGATGAAGGTCGTCGAGTTCCACAACGAAATCTCGGGCTCTTGCAGAGGCGAGGTCGCGTTCAGGGTGGATGGCGAGATTCGGGTGGTAGCCATTGTTGCCATAAAAGGGTGAAATTCCGGTGGTAGCGGAAGGCGCATTGTTGTAGGCAAATTCCGCGAGCGGAAGAAGGTCGGACCAATTGCTGTGTTGGTAGTTGCAATAGATGCGGAGATACTGTTCAAGGGTCTGATTAGTACGTTCCGTTTGTCCGTCTCCTTCGGGATGATAACCGGAAGTGAAGTGGAGCTTCATGTCGAGAGCCTTGCCGAGTGTGCGCAAAAAGGAGGACACGAATTCTGATCCACGGTCGGAAGTGACATGGAAAGGGATTCCATGCTTGGAAAAGACGTGGAGCACGAAGAGCTGTGCGAGCTGGGCGGAAGTGATGGTGTCATAGGTCGGAATAAAGATGGACTGCTTTGTAAGGCGGTCAATGATTACTAGAATGGTATCATAGCCAGATGACTTAGGAAGTTTCTCAATGAAATCCATGGATATCGAATTCCACGGTTGTTCCGGGATCGGAAGTTGCTTCAGGAGGCCGTAAGGTTTGTGACGTTGAGGCTTGGCTCGCATACAGGTGGTGCATGACTTGCAGTAGTCTTGGACCATTGTGCGGAGGAGGGGCCAAGTATAGGTACGTCGGATTATGTCGAGGGTTTTGTTCTGGCCTTGGTGTCCTGAGAGCGGATGATCGTGGCTTTGCTGGAGTACGCGAAGTTGTAGATCATTGGTATCCGGAACGTAAATCCGGGACTTGTACCGGAGAAATCCATCGGAATCAAGGGACCATCCAGGACTGGTGGGGTCATCGAGGTGGGCTGCAGAGGTGGGGTCAGAACGGATGTCGGAATGGAGAGACTCGGTGTCCATAATGATTGAGGCGTGGAGTAGCGGAAACTGCAATGCTGTGGCACGCCTCAAGACGTTGATCACAGCGAGGTCAAGTTTGCACAAGATGATGGTGAACCCTTACTTCTCTCAACCAAGCCGATCGAGAATCACTCCTCTGAGTCCTCTATATCGCTTCCTAACAATCTGATCCGTCCATTTTCAGTCACGAAAGAATGCATAATAGAAACCGAATCTATTCGACCAACAGCAGAGCCCGTTCCGAGTCATTCTCGCCCCTGTACACCATGTACAGAATCACTGACCGATGACCATCTCCCATTCCATTCTTCGCCTCCTGACTCACCTCCGACAAAGAGGGCACACACCGCATATAAGCCTAATCAGTGCGTCCGCCTTCGAGCTAATCGTAAAACTTGGCGAAGAAGACACCTTCATGTTAAACATGCACCCTACCATCCCTGAACCGACTTCGCTTCGTGCTGTAGGCAACGCCCCAGCCCCGACTACACTCCTCCACGAGAAACCCCTACCGAAAGACGAGTTAGAGATGTTCAGGGCTGTGGTACCATGACTTCTTCGATATCTTTTTGCATGCTAAAGCCAAAGACTTGCCCCCACATCGTCCCTATGACCACACCATCGAGATCGAGAACGATGGCACACCACCTCACGGTCCCATATACCTGTCACAAGTATCACATATTCACACAATCCCCCCTCCTTTTCGTCTGCATCTTCGCAACAATCCACCGTCCTCCTGTTAGCGCCGCGCGCACACTCTTACGATCCTCACCTGATAATCCACCAGTCCACACACGTCTACCCAAGCCCACACACGCACGTCCACATAGCCCACATCACACCATCAGACATCGATGCCCGCGGATCCATCCCTGAGCCCAAGAGCAGCCCGAGAGCGAGTGATCCATGGAGTGGCACAGTGGCTGAGCCACTACGCATGGACCTTTCCTTTTCCCATTTATCTTCCGCCACACATCACACATTTCTGATATTCCATTCCCATTCGATAGGTAGAATACACATGCGTAACAACAACCGGCACTCCAATCCCCATAGCACATGTCTCGCACATCCACCTACCGGCGCTGGTAACATCCCTTTCGACCTAGCACACCACACACAGGGGTTAAATAGCTGTCGCATGTATACTAGAACACCAGTCAATGGTACTCACTGTTTTCCAAAAAGATTCTCTCATCTCGAAGTGCAGTTACATCTGCAACGACTCTATCAACAAGCATATACTTCTCATATACTCTCAGTCACTTGACTCTTGAACACAGCTCGATTCGGTTTCACTTGAAACTTGAGTTATATTTCTATCGAACCCAAAACATTCATATCCAAACATCTTATTAATACCCACTCTCGAACAGCGAATTAGAAGCGCTCTGCGAATATCTCGATGACATGCTTGGCAAGGGATTTATCTGCTCCTCCCAATCACCTGGTGGTGCCCCTGTTGTGTTCACGCAGAAGAAGGATGGTACACTGTGAATGTGTGTGGACTATCAAGGGTTGAATCGTATCACGTGAAAGAACAAGTACCCTATCCCACTGATTCTGAGCCTTATTGACCAACTCAAAAGCGCGAACATCTATACCAAATTCAACCTTCGCGCCGGGTTCAATAATGTTCGGATCGCCTCTGGCCAAGAGTGGAAGACAGCCTTCTGAACTCGATATGGGTCCTTTGAATATCTCATCATGCCGTTCGGTTTAACGAACGCTCTGGCGACATTCCAGCACTTCATGAATGATATCTTCCAAGACATGGCTGACGTCTTCGTTGTAGTCTACCTCGACGACATCCTTATCTTCTCCAAGAACAGGAAGGATCACTTGGAACATGTCCGAATGGTCCTCGCCTGTCTTCGGAAGCACAACCTCTTCATAAAGCAAGAGAAGTGCCTTTTCCATTCGAACTGGGTCAAGTTTCTCGGATTCATCATTTCCCCTGCTGGGGTCTCCATGGACATCGAAAAGACAGCTGCAATCACAAAGTGGCCTGTACCGACGAACGTTCGCAAAGTCCAATCATTCCTAGGCTTTCTTCTACAGAATATTCATCATTTCGTTCTCAGACATTGTCCTGCCACTCACCCGCCTGACCAGAAAGGATATTCCATTCGCCTGGGACGTGAAGCAGCAGGAGGCTTTCGAAGCACTCAAACCCGCATTCTCACAGGCTCCAGTCCTCATCCACTCCGACCCAAGTAACCTGATTGTCATTGAAACAGACGCCTCCGACTACGCCATCGCCGCCATCATCTCCCAGATCACCCCCTCTGATGGTGGTATCCACCCGATCGCCTTCTATTCGTGAGGAATGGCACCTGCCGAAATGAACTATGAGATCTATGACAAGGAGCTGCTCACCATCTTTTGCGCCTTCAAGCAATGGCAAAACTACCTCGAAGGGGCATCCCACATCATCCTCGTCCTCTCTGACCACAAGAACCTTGAGTACTTAGCGACTACAAAACAGCTGACCTGACGACAGGTCCGTTGGTCCGAACACCTGTCAGGGTTCAACTACATCATTCGCTACCGAGCTGGGCGACTTGGCACAAAGCCGGATGCATTGACCCGTCGGGGCGATGTGTACCCTAAAGGGTAAAGGGGGGATGGTGCTTACGCATTGGCGAATCCCCACAACTTCCAGTCGATGTTTAAAACCGGGCAACTCATTCGTGCCATCATCCTTGGCTCTGCATCACTGTTGACATCCATCCAACAGGGCCAGTTGACCGATCCCTTGTCCTCAGCCGACATCACCCGTCTTCAGTCTTAGTCGATGGTGGTCCCCCTTCCGAACGCGAAGCCAGACCCTTGGTCACTTGGAGAGGATGGCAAAACGCTGTTATACAAACAGCGAACATATGTCCCCGATCATAATGATATTCGCTTGGACATCCTTCGCTCGCTGCATGATCATCAGTTAGCAGGCCACCCAGGATCAGCAAAACGATGAAGAACATTCGGAGACAGCATCATTGGCCAAACATGTCCACCTTCGTCACCAACTATATCGGCTCCTGTTCCAAGTGTCACCACGCTAAATCCATTCATCACAAACCCTTCGGTCCGCTTCGCTTTCTCCCCATCAGCCAACGACCTTGGGATTCAATCTCCATGGACTTCATCGAGGGGCTCCCCCAGTCAGATGGACACGATATGATCCTCGTCATTGTTGACAGGCTAACGAAGATGGCCCTGTTCATTCCGACATTCTCAGACATCGATTCAGGGGATGTCACCATGCTCTTCCTTCGCCATGTATTCGCTAAACACGGTAGCCCCAGCGACATCATCTCCGATTGAGGGAAGCACTTCACATCCCGATTTTAGACCTCTCTCTGAGAAATCCTCGGCATCAAAGGCAATCTTTCTACAGCCTACCACCCCCAAACCGATGGACAGACCGAATGAGTAAACCAGATCCTCGAGCAGTATCTCCGAGTCTATATCAACTACCAGCAGGACGATTGGGTCGACCCTTTGCCTCTCGCCGAATTCGCCTACAACAACACAGCCCATTCGGCAACCCAGGTCACACCCTTCTTCGCCAACAAGGGGTTCCATCCAAAGCTCGAAGTATCGCTCACTTCGGTCGCTTCCGAGGACGTTTATCGCCAGTCGGCAGATCTCAAGGACCTTCACCAATACCTTTGAGATCAAATCAAGAAATCAATTACCCAGTACACTTTGGCCACAACCAGTCACCGCATTCTGATGCCTGAGTTTCAGGTCGGCGACAGAGTATGGCTCGACTCGCGAAATATTCGCACAAAACGGCCTTCGAAGAAACTCGACCACCGAAGACTTGGCCCATATCCTATCACGGCTAAAATATCTTCTCATGCGTTTCGCTTAGGCTTACCATTGGACCTTCGCCAGATCCACCCTGTGTTTCATGTATCCCTTCTTGAACCCGCCACGACATCTACCATCCCAGGTCGACATGCAGACCCTCCACCTCCTATCAAAATTGACTCCGCCGACGAGTACAAGATCACGAAAATCCTCGATAGTCATGACACTCTGTTCACATTCTACCTATATATCCAACTCCCTTGATCAATCTCCTCTCAATCCTCACCCAACTCCCTTCGACTCATTCTACTCCTGCAACCGACGCCTCGTCAGACGCTCTGAGCTCCCCATCAACCTCTTTGCTCCCCCCTCGATGGCTAGTGAGAGTACCCACGGCTTGAGCGTCATACTTAGCCATCGTCTTGACCATACCCCTCGCTATCCGCGCCCTCTTGCCTTCCCGATCAGGAGCGAAGCAGATGCGCAGTCACCTCACAGTAACAGGCTCTGCAGCTTTTGCCGACCCAGGCGCACCCCCATCCGACTGCGAACCAGAAAGGGGGACTTCACCGAATCCATCACCAGGTTAACATAGTCGTCACAGGAATAATTGAGAAAACCATACCTTCCGGGTCCTTCCTAGTCACCTCCCTTTCTTCGCACACCTTCGATGTCAGCATAAAGATCGGAGCCGGAGTCGAATCAATATCCGCTTCTGCGGATACTGGTTCCAATGTCGATGCCGAACTCTCCAACCACACCCTCTCTTTCTGGATCTCCTTCACCAGCTCGTCTACTTCGGACGGTCTTTCGAACGTTTGGTCGACCACCTCCTTGACCTGCAGCATTTTCCGAAGCTCCTCCTAGACCTCATCGTTGAGGGAACAAAAGCTAATAAAAGAAAGAGCGGTACTCACTTGAACTCCTGCCGCATCGACCAACCACTGCTCCACATCCCCACGCGACTCTCCCCGAAGCTCTGGCCTAACCCTCTACACGGTCTGCGATCAATTGAGGAGAACTGAGTACCCAGGTGTCATCATAGGGGCAGTACGCTTGGCTGGGGTGCTTAGATGGGTCCCATAGCCCCGTTCCGCGCCGCGTTTTTAAACAGAAAAAGAAGTTGTGCACGGGCCACGCAGCTACACAGGGCCCAGACTTCAGAGATCCCATCGGGGGACCCATTACATCTTTAACGGTTCCGCCCCATCATAGGACGCAGCGTCGTTGGACTCCGAAGCTAGGAGGGGGGTACTGTCATGACCTGTCTATTTCTCTTACCCCACTGTCTCTATGTTCCCCCTCGTCACTCCCTAGCATCTTCGCCAGAGTTCGCCTCACCCTCCGACCACTCCTCCTCTACGTCCACTCTATCCGCTGTTCCCCCCATTCTCCAAACCGCTATTCGCTGCTCGCACATTTCGCCAGCAGGCACACCATCAAATACGATCGATATCATTTACCCGGCGCGATGGTTCATCACTAACCCCATCATCTTCTTAATCCAACCCCTTTGGGTGTTCATATGGCCAAAGTGTGTTTGTGGGACGTCCCTTCCGTAGGTCGTGTGGGATCAACCCAGTAAACAAAGAGCCCGTGCAGGGTAGCACGTATGCGGGTCCCAAGACATGGTTTTGTCCATAAGTGCCTTCGCTCCCTTTACTCTCCATCGTTTCATGTTCGCACTCTTCCCTCACTCTATTGTATGTTTATTCCATCTACTTGGTATCATGACTGCGCACCCCTATCCAACCCTGACTCACGATGGCCTCTTTCCTATTCGCTGATACCTTACGAGCATTCGAATAAGTAGTTTACATTTGCATGTATATTCCCCAGTTCAATTATCATACGTCGTCCATCTTGTGCAAACTTGACCTTGGTGTGATCCACGTCTTGAGCCTTCTCCTGGAGATTTCTATCTTCGACCAGAAGAGGACTTAGGCATCACTGGTGAGTTCTCATACTTCATCTTTGTTACCTTAGCCTTTGAAATATTTTCTGTGCTGACGGCGAAGGGATTGTCGCTACTTAGACAACCCTTCCATGACACCTTGTACGTTACATCGTCAAGTGCCACGGGCGATTTCGCTATGCCTGTAGATAGGGCGAGCTCCGCTCGGGCAGCCCTCTTATCTTGTGAACATTTATTGGGTCACCTATTCGCCAAATGGCATACTTATTCGCACAAGTTATTCGGGCATTTGCTGTGTTCACTAATACATGATATTAACGCCTAAAAACCAATCTTGACAGCGCTCCTTTGGAGCCCTTCGCTGACAGCACAGAAAATAGTTCAAATGCTAAGGTAACAAAGATGAAGTATAAGAACTCACCAGTGATGCCTAAGTCCTCTTCTGGTCGAAGATAGAAATCTCCAGGAGAAGGCTGAAGACGATGATCACAGCGAGGTCAAGTTTGCACAAGATGGACGACGTATGATAATTGAACTGAGGAATATACATGCGAATGTAAACTACTTATATCGAATGCTCGTAAGGTATCAGTGAATAGTAAAGAGGCCGTCATGAGTCAGGGTTGGATAGGGGTGCGCAGCCATGATACAACATAGATGAAATAAACATACAATAGAGTGAAGGAAGAGTGTGAACTGAAATGACGGAGAGTAAAGGTGGCGAAGGCACTTACTTATGTATGAAACCATGTCTTGGGACCTGCATACATGCCACCCTGCACGGACTCTTTGTCTACTAGGTTGATCCCACACGGCCTGCGGACGGTACGTCCCGCGAACACATCCTGGCCATATGAACACCCAAAGGGGTTGGATCGAGAAGCTTATGGGAGCAGTGACGAACCATCATACCGGGTAGGGGATGTCGATCGTGTTTTGATGGGGTGCCTGCTGGCAAATGATGCGAGCAGCAAATAGTTGTTCGGCGAAATGCGAGGAAGGGTGAACGGAGATGACATAGGGGAGGAGTGGTTGAAGTGGGGGGTGAAGCCGAGCGAACACGGGGGAGGAGTGGTGAAAGGGGAAACGGGGATAACTAGGTGCAGGAAATACACGAGTTGTGACAATCTGGTCATAGGAACAATATCGAAAGAGGGTTGATTAGAGGAGGTGTTAGGACCAGTGATGAACCACCAAGTCGGTCCAAAGACATCAATCGTGCTTTGATGGTGTGGTTATCGTGAATGGCACGAACAGCAAACATCGGTCGCCGAACACGGCAAGGGCGATCGGAGCGAACACGGAGGTGGAGTGGAGAATGGGAGGACAGAGCATCTGAGTATGGGAAATAAACACGTCATGACAGTGAACTAACCCCACCACCGGTGGCAAGTCTATGTGGGGGCCAATGTACTGGGCCCCGATCGCAGCTAACTGCCGTTGCAAGGCAGGGTCGTTGATTGTGTGCGACAGTGACGCTGTTAGGTACATACTGATTGTGTATTCCTTCACAATGGCCAGGACATTGTGTGTGTTGGGGGTGCCGCGCAATTTCTTGCACTTCTTTTTGGGCTTTTCAGCTATGCACTCAGCCCTGTCCGGGTCTTGGAAATTCCAGACAGAGGAGGCAGACTGCCATCCATCAGGGATGTCATCATGCGCCACATCGGATGGCACGCTCGGTCCCTCCATCGATGTTGGGGTGGGGGCCCATATTTGGGAGGCTAGTCCCGAAGCTGCATGTGCTGGTAATGGTACCGTCGCATGTGGTGAAGATGGGCCAGCTACTGATTCAGTGGCTTGGTCCTGGTATGGCCTTTTTGAGGCTGCATGTATGTGCTGGAGAGTCCTAAGCTGCTCCTCCAGCTCTTTTATTTTGACGGGCTCACCGTTGAGCATGTCGTCACAGTCTTTGACCACACATTCTAGATCCTTGACCTCCTTCTTGAGGTCGTGGATATCCCACAAGGGCTCCACTTGCTCATCGTGCATGATGGCCCTGGGGAACCACCCCAGGCCGCATCGATGCCGTTGCCGACATCTTCATCTTTCAGCTTCACCTTGCCGGTGTGCCGTGTACACTGCGCAGGTGTTGCAGTCATCCAGGTGGACGATTGCCAGGGCATCCACCCATCCTACGATCATCCAGTGTTCCTGATCGACTGGTGCTCCTAGGATGTTGGCGGCCCCTTGCTTTGGGGTGGATGAGCGTGGCTCAGACGTTGACAGATAAATGTCCATCCCATCCTTGGATGGCATCATCTTCATTGGGAGATGATGGTGGTGGTGGTTGCTTCTAGGAAGCAATGCGCCTTGGAAAGATCTGAGGTGAAAATTTATCTGCACCATGGCCAGTGCATCATGTGGTATGCACGTGCTAGTGACATTTGGGCAGGTCGCGTGGCTTGCAAACTCCCTAGAGCTCTAGATAGTGATCAAGAGCTTTGAGCTCCTTACAGGATGACATGGGGTCCCCATGTCATGTCGCCTAGGGTCCAGCGGACCTGAGCTCCAGGTCCATTGAGTTTATCCATTGGTGTGCGATAATCCCGTTGACAAGCCACTCTTCATCGTCATTTGATCTGCAGTTGTGGAAAAACTTGACTTCACGGTGAGGACACAGCTCATCATTGTTAGCCTCATATTGCCATACAAGGCTTGAGTGGAAAACCAGTGAAATATGGCGGCTTTTCAGCTCATCAGGTAGCGCTAGGGTCACCATCAAGGCTTCATTATGTGCCTCGATCACGCAGTATGGTCCAATATACCATGGCACAAGTTTTCTGGCACTTCCCTTTGGCAGAGTCAGGTTTTGAGTTGACAGGTAGACGCAGTCGTTGGCTGCATACATGTCGCTTGCTGTACGTTTCTTGTTCACATGAAATGTTTGCGTCACTCAATGCCTGCATCGTGTGCTGCCATCAGGTTCCATCATGCCTGATGTGTGAATAAGGACACTCCCCTAAACGGGGTGTCCCTGGCTATGGGCAGGTCTATCCGCAGCATGTAGCCATGGTTCAGCTGAAAGGGTGTGAACCCTGTGGTTGCCCTGATGTTGCTGTTGAGGGCTACCTTGACCATTGGGCATTTTGCTGCCAAGTCCTTTTGGTCGTCTCTGACTACAGCACGTAGTGTCTGGCCGATCGAGTGGTTTGCGTGCTCGGTCGCTCCATCCATTTGGGGATGGAAGGCAGTCGACATGAGGAGTTTAGTCCCCATGAGTCGCTGCTGTTCACGCCAGAAGATAGACGTGAACTTCGAGTCTCTGTCCAAGATGATGGAGTCCGGGACTCCATGGAGTCTGATGACTTCCTTGATGAACAGCCAGGCTACTCCCTTGGCCAACACACTCATTGTTGTTGGGATGAGGTGTGTCAAGATTGGTTTTTAGGCGTTAATGTCGTGTATTAGTGAACACAGCGAATGCCCAAATAACTTGTGCGAATAGGTATGCCGTTCGGCGAATAGATGAACCAATGAATGTTCACAAGGTAAGAGGATTGCCCGAACAGGGCTCGCCCTATCTACAGTCGTAGCGAAATAGCCCGTGGCACTTGATGATGTAACGTGCAAGGTCTCATGAAAGGGCTGTCTAAGTTTCGACAATCCCTTCGCCGGCGAAGGTGCTCCTTCGGAGCCCTTCGCCAACAGCACAAAAAATGGTTCCAAGGCTAAGGTAACGAAGATGAAGTATGAGAACTCACCAGTGATGCCTAAGTCCTCTGCTAGTTGAAGATAGAAGTCCCCAAGAGAAGGCTTAAGACGATGACCACAGTGAGGTCAAATTTGCACAAGATGAACGACGTATGGGAATATACATGCGAACGTAAACTACTTATATCGAATGCTCGTAAGGTATCAGCGAATAGGAAAGAGGCCGTCGTGAGTTAGGGCCGGATAGGGGTGCGCAGGCATGATACTAAGTAGATGGAATAAACATACAATAGAGTGAGGGGAGAGTGCGAACATGAAACGACGGAGAGTAAAGGGAGCGAAGGCACTTATGGACAAAACCATGTCTTGGGACCCGCATACATGCTACCCTGCACGGGCTCTTCATTTACTGGGTTGACCCCACCCACGGCCTATGGAAGGGACGTCCTGCGATCACATTTTGGCCATACGAACACCCAATGGTGTTGGATTAAGAAGATGATGGGGTTAATGATGAGCCATCATGCCGGGTGAATGGTATCGATCATATTTGATAGCATGCCTGCTGACGAAATGCGTGAGCAGCGAATAGCGGTTCGGAGAATGGGGCGAACAGCGGGTAGAGTGGACGTAGAGGGGGAGTGGTTGGTGGGTGCGGCGAACTCTGGCGAAGATGCTAGGGAGTGACGAGGGGGAACATAGAGGTAGCGCGGTAGGAGAAATAAACTGGTCATGACATGGACATGCGATGTTAGTCAGTCAATGACTACCATTAGGTAGTCACAGTCATTCGACTTGAGCAGGGGTCCCATGAATTCGATGGCAATAGACTGCCATGGCCTATCGGGAATTGGCAGGCTATCTAGTAGGCCTTTGGGCCGTTGTGGCCCAGTCTTGTTCGTCTGACACTTTGCACACAATGTGCAGAATGACTTGATGTCTGGGTTCATACCCGCCCACCAGTATGACCTTTGAGCATAGTTTGATGTCTTCAGATGGCTGTAGTGACTGACTATCTGGTGTGCTCGATAGATAATGATTTCGATCAGCCTCCTTCCCCCTTGAAGAACAGATTGGGGGATGGCGATGATGTCTCTCCAGAGCTGATTCTTTGTCCAAATCAGTCCGTCCCGGATTCCGAATCTCAGGTGTGCGTCCTGGTGCTCCATACTTTTTGAGAACATGGGGTCCTTACAGTATGGGTTTCTCAGGACCTTAGAAAGGTCTACGCCTTGTTCGACACTCTGGTGCAGTGGTGTGCTGTCATTGCGGATTTAAACACTCCCCAGATACTATTGCAAAGCCATGATACATTGGACCTGTTGGGTGTATTTATGCTCCTGCACCAAAATCAAGCATAATATGTTCAATTTATTGTGTGGTGTTTCCAATTGTTTCTCACATTGTTCTTGTACCATGCATCCATTTCTCTGCTTATTTTCGAAATTTTCCAGTCACTCCCTATCTCTCCATTCCACTTTGTTATTTCTATTTTCACAGGCGGTTGCACCCAGCGGAGTTTGAAATGACTTCGACGCGCGAGCCCTTGGGCGCTAAAGGGTCGGGTGCACGTATATGCCTTCTGAGACAGGATTGTACTCCTCTCTCAGTGACAATAAATTCACTGAGAGAGGCGAGTAGTATCTTTCATATTTACATAGCATGTTGACTGAAAATCATGTAGTGTATTTGATTCTAGGTATTGTATTAATATAACAGTGACAATAAATTCACTGAGAGAGTGTATTTGATTCTAGCTTTCTAAGAACTCTACCGAACCTTACCTGCCATAGCCCCTAGTTGCTAACAGGACCGTATCATGTGATCGAGGCCCACAATGAGGCCTCAACAGTAACTCTCGAGCTACCGGACGAATTGAAGAACAGGCATGTCATGCCCGTCTTCCACACCAGCCTTGTACAACGGTACGAGGCCAACAATGACGACCTATTCCCCCGTCGAGAAGCGAAGTCATTCTACAACTTTGGCACGAACGACGAAGAGGAATGGCTCGTCAACGAAATTTTATCCCATAGATGGATAAATTCCAAGGACCTGGAACTTCAGGTCCGATGGACACTGGGTGATGTGACATGGGAGCCCATGTCAGCGGCCAAGGACCTGGAAGCTCTAGATCACTACCTAGAGCTCCGAGGCATGAATAAACCATGTGAGCTGCCTAAAAGACACCAGCTCACGTAGGTCACGTGCAGATCACATGAGATGCCAGACCCTGCCGACCGCGTCGCTTAAATTTTCGCCTCGGATCTTTCCGAGGCGCATCACTTCTTGAGAAGCAACCACCATCACCCCCATCATCTTCTCTCGAAGGTGATGCCAGCCAAAGACAGAATCGATGTCGATCACTCGACGTCCGCAATGCCGCCCGCGGCCCCCAAGCAAGGGGCCGCAGCAATCCTCACTGCTCCGACCGCAATGGAGGAGCACTGGATGATCATGGGATGGAGGAATGGCATGGCCATCGTCCACCCCGACAGGTGTGACAACTGCGCGTGGTTCACAGCACACCTAAAAACTGCCACCGACGCCAACCACATCCAGTTGGCGGAAAAGGATGTTGGCACCTCCATATACACGGCGTGGCCAACGTGGGTCGACAAAGTCGAACGCCACGCTGCCAAGAAAGTGCAGTTGGCGACACGTTACCTGCGCGATGAGATTGGTGTCCTGAAAGATGATATCAGGGCCCTCGACAGCGCGCTCGAAACTGAGCCCAGCAGAAGACTGGACCTGGGCAAACTAGTCCAGGACCTACAGCGCAAGCTTGCTAAAATGAAGCGAGCAGAGCCTGCCCTATGACCAGTGGCGGGCTCATCATCTCGCGTGATGGCCCCATTGCCGTCGTGCACTAAAACAGGGTTGGCGGATCGAATCGCCGCCCCTAACCCCAACCCGGGTCAACCCACGCCAGGCCTTAAGGCGTGGATCACCAGCCCACCCAGCCCGTCATTAGCGGGCCCCAGCGAGCCCCCGGCATTGTCAGTCGACATTCCTGAGGGCTTCTACTCAGACGACCCGGATCTCGAACACTACGATCTGGACCGCACACGGCACGTCTCAAAGAAGAGACACACCATCATCACATACGACCCCATTGGTGACCTGCGCAATCGCGTCACCGATGACTACCTGGCGCAGGCACCGGGTCGTAGCACAAACGACCCGGCGCTGGGACTGGGGCTGGCCACGGCTCAGAACAAGTACCTCACAGCCGAGCAAGAAAGGGCCTGACGAATGGTCCTGAGGCCCGCGCCATCGGTGTCATTGCCCCCACTGGCGGGAACAGTTCCCAACCCTCTCCTGGGGGAAGGGGAGCTCATGCCCCTCGGGGACCCTCCGTTCGCCATGACGGGCCGCTTGCCGCCGCCCCTGGGGAAAAGGACACCGTTGTGAGCCGAATGGTTCAACCTCTGCAAAACTACAGAGCAGAGGTTTCAGGACCTCCTAAAGGAAGCCAGGGAGACGCCAACGGGCTCTCACACATGCGGGATGGTGACCGCGATGAGACGAGCCCAGGAGGAGGCCCGAGCGAATAGCCATAGGGCCAGCTACTTCCTCATCAGCGAAGGAACCGCCAATGACATTCAAGTTGTTCTCCAGGGTTGGCTATGCAACCCTGAAGGCATACCATCGGCCATCCGTGATGAGCCGTATCGCAGCATAAACATCCACGACGTGGATGTATGGATGTGGCTGAGGATGCTTGCGCCCAAGAACCCCAAGCCTCCCGCTCCCCTCAGGAGGCGGATATATGAACTATTCCGCATCACTGGCCAATGGAAGGACCTTGTTCCAGCCAACGAGGTCCGGTATGCCGTCAGCAACACCCTAAGGGCATCGATCATGGGGATGTTCCTCATCCGAGGGCGTTCGCCCCGGGACATCCCTCTGGATGAGGTCGCCCGCTGGCTCGCCAGATACGACAGTGTGAATCAGGACAGCGCGCCCCAGATTGAGGAGTTCATTCAGCGCAAACTATCCGGGTCGACGTTTAGTGCGCCTGCCCAAATAGGGCAGGAGAGACTGCAGATGGCAGCCCTTCGGGGCTGCCACAAGGCAGCGCTCGCGGCCGAAGAAGCATCGGCCGCCACTCACGCACAGCTAGACCAAGAACTAGCTGTTACACGTGGCCCCTTGCCGGTCACCGATCCGGTCGTGGAAGCGACCTTCTGGCAAGACATGGGTATCAACTCCCCGCCCCATGTACCCGCCAGCGACGTGGCGCTCTTGACGGACCTGCATCCACCGCTGGCCCGGTACACCGACATACCAGTGTCGGATGCGGACTCCGAGGACCTCACCAGGTCCATTTATGAGGAGGTTTGAGTTGTCCATAGAGGGGGAGGGTGTAAATACGCTATTTACCCGCATTGCCCTTAAGGCAATGCGCGCTACTGGATTGCTTAGATAATCACTGTATAGTTCTTGCGTGGGAACCGCGTGGCGGTTCCCCAGATCTTACCTTACAACTGTCACTATGTAGCACATGAAATTACCACACATTGGTCGAGTTCCACTTGCCCTTGTGACACAAGGCAATAAAATTCACAATCTTACACATCATCTTGAGGCTAATACCTTTACCGCCAAGCCCCTTCACAGAGTATGCTAGAAATTTCCCCTCCGGCTTCACTTTTACTCCAATACCACTGGAGACATTTAAAGATTTTCTGGTCTGAAAAACTGTTCAAAATACTGTAAATATATTCCAATTTTTTTTAGTGTTTTTAATGTAAAAAACTTTAACATAATTTTGTATTTTTGTTAGAATTTGTTGAGCAAGAAATTTGTAAAAAGTTTAAAGTTTTTTGCAGGGTTTTTTTATGTCTTTTTAAAAGCTTCTTTGTTAAAACACAAAGAAACCCATAAAAACCCTGAAAAAAACTTTGAATTTTTTTAACAATTTTCTTGCTCAACAAATTCTAATAAAAACACAATATTTTATTATAGTTTTTTTTACATCAAAAACACTAAAAATATTTGGATTATCTTTACAGTTTTTTCAACAGTTTTTCTGACGAAAAAAACTTTTATATGCCTGCAGTGTACACCCCATTGCTTCATGAATCATGCTTATAGCTACTGCAAATGGTGTTGATGACTTCATGGTAAGTCACTGGGAACCCCCTGAGTTGGAATGGCCATCAGATACAATAACCACCAGTGCTAAATGAGGACGGTCAGTACACTGATCAATCTGTCGAAGTTTTATTTACTCACTCCCTTCTTCACAGACGACTTTGCTGGAGGTTCCAGCTCCTCTGTGCTCGGAATTGACACATCTGCGATAGACTCAGTGTCGCTGACAGCCTCAACGGTTTCATTTGGAATGAAATCAGAGCCTTCTTCAGTTGAGTATTCAATGTCGCTACTGATCTGGCATATAGTATTGAGGGCTTCATCAAGTTCAACTGTTTTCTTTGGCTGACTTGATTCCCTCCTCTCAGGCTCCATGGGTTCTGGACTTCTGACAGCCTTTTGCTTGCCATACTTGACTACAGCTTATTTTCCTGCAGGCTCGTCTTTGCCCCTTCAAGAATGCCTAGTTTTAGTCATGCTGGAGGAGGTTTTTGGCGATAGCTTTTGGTGTGGGAAGAAGATAGGATGACCATTTCACATTCTCACCTCATCTCATACTCAAGCAACTCATCATTATCACAGGTTTTTCCAAGGTTGATACATCCTTGAATTCATGGCTCCACATCAACATCTATGTAAGTCATGTGTTTTGTTAGACATACAAAACTCATCAGTCCTTTGATTACAGTGACAAGGCAGGCCACTCTGTACTGGCACAAGGTCACAGAGTAGTCTCAATTGCATGTGAAGCCGGCAAACACCCCTCCGCCTATGCTTGGTATTGGATATCGTTCAAGACAGCTCACCTTCTACAGGAAGCCGATTTCTCAATGGATCTCCAACAAGCATGAGATGCTGCATGAGGAAATTACCTCCCGCCACAGTGAGGGACCGAAGATCAAACCAGATTATGTTGTTTCATGTGAAACTGACATTGAACAAGAGGCTGTTCATCAAGAAAAAGCCGCTCAAGCGACTATGGCATGTTACAAGGAGTGATTCTCAAATTTCCCCTCCCTGTCATGCCCTCGCTGTTATGGGGGTTACTAGGTGGGTACCCGCGCTTCGCGCGGGGGTGTAGGCCAAACGCCTCAGTAAGGGCAAGTGAAGCAGTAAGGTCAAGTGCATTGGGGTAAATAGGATCATGCAAAATATATCCCTGTTCATATAGTATCATGAATCATGTATGCACCCATGGAACAGCCGAACATGCAGAGCTCTCTCTCAACCTCTGGGATGGCCCTCCCAGCGACTCTAGACATGAAAGTGGTAATGGTCTTGACTGAATCATCAGAGATTATAAGATTGCGCCTATTGTCATAATCCACAGGTTTCAAAGCTCGTGCATTGTGAAATAGACCCAATAGTGATCTTGGGGATCCTGAATTTTGACAATGTGGTTGTATCAATATGCCAGCCGATCCTCCGGGGACACTCTCACAGAACCAGAAACAATACCAAAATCAGAAATGGGGGAAGACCCAAAGTGCAGTTGGATAGCATGTCCTCACACATAACGTGCCCTCACAGGTAGCGTGTCCCCACACATAATGTGTCCCCACAGGTAGCATGTCCCCACATGTAATGTGTCCTCGCTGGTAGGTAGCATGTCCTCACAGGTAGCGTGTCCTCACAGGCAGCATGTCCCCACACGTAATGTGTCCTCACAGGTAGCGTGTCCCCACATGTAATGTGTCCCCACAGGTAGCATGTCCCCACATGTAACGTGTCCTCACAGGTAGCGTGTCCTCACACATAACATGTCCCCACAGGTAGCATGTCCTCACACGTAACGTGTGCTCACTGGTAGGTAGTGTGTCCTCACAGGTAGCATGTCCTCACAGGCAGCGTGTCCCCACACATAACGTGTCCTCACAGGTAGCGTGTCCCCACACATAACATGTCCCAACAGGTAGCGTGTCCCCACACGTAACATGTCCTTACAGGTAGCATGTCCCCGCATGTAACGTGTCCTCACAGGTAGTGTGTCCCCACACGTAACGTGTCCTCAAAGGTAGCATGTCCTCACACGTAACGTGTCCTCACAGGTGACATGTCCCCACAGGTAGTGTGTCCTCACACGTAACATGTCCTCACCGGTCACGTGACCTGGAACGCTGCTGCGCCGCTCGCGCGCTCCGCTGACAAACTAATGACCAAGCATTGGTCAGCGGGCCCACAACCACCCACCCCCCGCGTTTAACTCTTAGAAACTAGGTGGATACCCGCGCTTCGCGCGGGGGTGCAAGTCAAACGCCTCGGTAAGGTCAAATGCATCAGTAAGTCTAACACATCGGTAAGTCTAACATATCAGTAAGGTCAAGTGCATTGGGGAAAATCAAAGCAATCAATTTGCATCAAGTAGATATCAGAAATCAAGGAGCTCTAAGTAATACATCTTTATATACAATGTTGGTTGTGTTCAAACCCTCCTCAAGCAAGACCTTCACTTTGTTCCAGCTTGTTCCCCTTGAAACACCAACATACAACTGACCATGTCCAAACACTGGATATCTCAGGTCCAGCCCAACTGTACCCAAAGACTGTCCCTGAGACTTGTTGATGGTCATTGCAAATGCCACACGCACTGGAAACTGTCTCCTCTGCAGCACAAATGGTAATTCCCCCTCTGATGGTGAAATGGTGATCCTGGGGATGAAAGCAGTATTTCCTGCACGTGGACCTGAGATGATCCTGACCTCCAACACTCTATTCCTCATCCTCACCAACCGCAACCTTGTCCCATTGCATAGTCCTTGCTTCTTATCCAAATTGCGCAACATCATCAGAGGCACTCCAGGCTTGACTTCCAAGTGAGCAGGAGGAAGACTGCCCATCTCTATGGAATTCAGATACTCAACAGGATACTGCTCTGCAAAGTCGGTTTCCTTGACAGAATCTGCACAGTGGAAGACCTGAGCATCACCTGGAAACTGCCTCAACACCATGGAATTGATCTCATTGACCTCAATATTTCTGGGACAGAGGATGGCCCGCTCCAAGAAATAATTGTCCTGGGCAGGGATTGCATTGCCAATGCCAGGGTATATTTCCTGGATCAGCTCTGCAATTCCAGGGCCACAAACCATGTGTTGAGGGAGTGAGAACGTATGATCTAGTGGGAGATCCTTTCCCTGACCCACATTCTGCAGCCATTCTGCAAACCTGGCTCTGTCAGGGTCATTTCTCACCCGCATGTTCTCTGTCAGATGGAGGACCTTGATCTTTGGCCACAGATATGACTTCTGAAGGGTAGCTCCCACGATATCCTCCTTGGAGCCTTTGGGGACAATTGGGAGAGTCTGCTGAAAGTCACCTCCAAAGGCAACCGTGATGCCACCAAAGGGTCTGTCAGGCTGGTCAAGGAAATCCCTCAGTGTCCTGTCAATGGCCTCTACGGCATGGCGATGCTGCATTGCAGCCTCATCCCAAATGATGAGCCTGGCCAGTCTCAGCATATCAGCCTGGTCAGAGTTCTTTTTGATGGAGGAGAGAGAGCCCTCATGGACAGGAATTGGAATTCCAAGCATGCTGTGAGAGGTTGTCCCATTAGTGAGGATAAGTGCAGCCATTGCAGATGAGGCTACAGCAAGCACAATGAGACTCTCCGCTCTACAGGAGTGGATTAGGGTGTTCCATGTGAATGATTTCCCAGCGCCCCCTGATCCAGTGACAAAAAACATTTGTCCATTAGGTTTCCCCTGAGCATCTATGTCCAGTGCTGACCGTAATATCTGATCATGCGCAGACCTTTGCCCCTCATTCAGCTTGGGAACCTCCTCATCAGCCATCTGCCTCTCTTGAACAGGGTCATAGTCCCTCTGCTCAGCTATGAACCTGTTTCCAATCAGGACCTCCCACTCGCCTACCACCCGAGGCATATCTTTAAAGCTGCTCAAGGACATTCCATTACGCTGAAGGAGTTTATCCAAGAGAAAGAGGCCAAAATCATAGACCTGATCATCCTGTGGCTCTTGGATATTGTGTCTGGTTTGGAGCCGATGTCTGAGATCATCACATATGTGCTCCTTGAAGGCGTCCCATAGTCTGTCAGGTTGTGAGGGAATGCAATGGCCAAGGATGGTGGCAAAGAGATGTCTGAGCTGAGCGCCTGTTTTCATGCCACTGGCTTCCTGGAGACACAACCTCCACTCCTGATCATCCTCCAGAAGTCCCCTGGCAAGACAGGCCTCCTTGTAAGTAGCACATTGTATGCCATCCACTGTCCTAAGCTCCTCAAAGGATCTGGCCCCCTTGACCACCGTGAGGAGAGTGCGCAAATAAAATCTCTCTCCTGATTTTGGGCTTGCAAAGTGAAGGCGTCCAATGCTATATCCCCTTTGACGTGGTGTCCATACCCTTTCCTCTTTTTTCCAGGTAAAATGCTCAGGAAAATCCACATAGAGCACATCGCGTGCATGAGGATAGGCAGCATTGGCCTCAAAGTAAGCCATGAGCGCTGTCTTTGACCCCTCCACCCTGTTCATGATGGTGAGTGGATCAGCATCAGGATTGAAAATGACTGATTGCTGGTCTTTTTCATGGACTGGCAGTGCCATGACTGCAGGCACCTGGGTGTGGATTTCCCGCTCCAGCAACCTCCAACAGGCCTCATGAGCACTGACATAGCGAGCGTCCAGGTACTTCTTTCTCTCATCGTGGTCGACACCAAACTCCATCGTGGTCCGATCGTGGCCCTTGTATAGATACTTGTGGATATACTTGACGCACCTCACACTGAAGGTGAATTCAAGGTTGATGTGACACCGGAGTTTGAGTAAGAGCAGAGGAGAGTATGGCACAACCCATCTGTTGTCCAGCATGTCACCTCTGACATTGTGCAGCCTTCCATCATTGCGACGACGATATTTTGGATATCCATCTACATTCACAATGGTCTCCTCACAGAATGGCTTTGGGAAGCCTTTCTTGCACTTGCCATTTTCCATGCAGGGTGCATTTGGATTCATTTGTCCACAGGGACCATGTGTCATCAGCTCACAGACCAACTGGTAGAGGACAGGATGTGTCTCTGGATCAGGGAACTCTGCTGAAATCATAGAATCCACCTCATGTGGATGTTTGACCTTGGACTCCCTATCGAACCAGCTAAGCAGGTGCATGTGTGGGAGCCCCCTCTTCTGGAATTCAATAGTGTGAACGCGAGCGACGGTTTCTCCAAAGATCTTGTCCTTGACGATCAAGTCAATGAGGTATTTCTTTTTGAGGTGAAACACCCGCGACACCAGGTCAGGTCTGTCCTGAGCAGTTTGTCCAGGGAGCAACTCGGCCACTATCTCATCCCACTTTGGATTGGCAGTCATGGTAATAAATAAATCAGGGGGACCCTTCTTTGTTGCAATGGCCAGGGAGTTCTGGCAGTTTTGATTCATGTCCCGTGTACTTCCTTGAAATGTCGCAGGCAGAATGACTTTTATGCCCAAGCTGTTTGCATCTCCAATGTCATTGTCCAAGCCTCCATATGAATCTACCATCTGGTTATACTGCTCAGCACGCAGAGTGTGTTGATTGGCCCTGATCCACCTCAGTCTGCTTTGCTCTGCAGCAGCCCAGGAGTCTACAATGTACTGCTGGAACAATTTACCACCACGCAGGAGTGTTGTAGGTTCTCTCGCTCTCTGGAACAGACGATACGCATGGTACTGTATTTGGGTGACCTGTGTCCGTCTGTTTTGATTGGGATTGGCCTGCCGAGCACGCTCTGGCTCATGATAAGGAATACCTGGTTCCCATCCCAACTCTCCCTTGGGAAAGAGCAAGACATAGTGCAGCGAGGCATAGTTTGCATTGGTATCCAATACCCTTCTGAAAGGTCCACCTCTGAGCTGGACAATAATATCCCTAGGTCCAGGGTCGATGCCATCTCCAGGAAGAACGACTGCAATCTCATCTGCAGTTGGGACATTATATCTCCTAGGATCCCTGTGTGCCCTGTACGTGAGCCTTGCCTGGATGTCACCATTCTGTTCTTGAGCTCTGAGCCTCTCAGCTGCTTGTTTATATGTGCGCACATGAGGATTGCATAGCAGGAGCATTTCCTGCAAGTCTCCCATGATAGTTGGAGACAGACGCTCATTACGATTTTTTCTCTTTGCCAAAGCCAGTGCAGGATCATATATGTAAAGCTGGGCATACTTTGGATCGTCTTCATTGTCAGGGAGGAGAGAGCCATGGAGATGATACAGTTCACCCTGTAGCTTGAGCACATATGGACCACGACCCTCCCGAAGCAAATCTTGGTCAAAGTCGGCCCCCACAGAAATGAATGCAAACGCAGCATTATACTGCCTGATATTCTGGTGAAATCCTTTTGCCTCAGGGTCCTGGCCTTCTAAGAGCTGTTTCAATGGCTGAGGGGGCTCTGGCAGGTCTTCCAGCTGCACCTTTCCTTCCATACAGCAATCACCAAATCTGGGCCGCACATTTGAGGATTTCTGCAGACGTTCTGCCCTCCAGTGTAATGCTCCACAGTCAGGGCAGGGAATAACCATGGGACCCAAATCATGACGCTGCACATCTGCCTCAATTATTCTAGAGCGACCCAGTGGAAGAGGAGGAGGAGGTCGCTGAGGACGCTGCCGAGGTACAGGGAGCGGCTGAGGAGGTGCAGGGAGCGGCTGAGGAGGTGCAGGGAGCAGCTGAGGAGGTGCAGGGAGCGGCTGAGGAGGTGCAGGGGGCGGCTGAGGAGGTGCAGGGAGTGGCTGCGGAGGCTGCAGAGGTGCAGGGAGCAGCTGAGGAGGTGCAGGGAGTCGCTGAAGAGGCCGCAAAAGCGCAGGGAGTAGCGGCGGCATTGGTCTTATTGCATTGGCCTGAGCACGCAATGCTGCCACTCCTGCAGAACCTACTACAGGAGGATTAGCTGCCTGTCTACCCCTTCCCAATTGCTGCAATATAGCAGACTGCTCAGCAGCCTGAGCACGCAACTGTGCAATTCCTGCAGAACCAACCACAGGAAGATTGGGAGGTGGCTGTATTGGCTCCTGCCTGTATCTTCTCAAGGGCTGTGCTGGCTCAGCAGCCTGAGCACGCAACTGTGCAATTCCTGCAGAACCAACCACAGGAAGATTAGGAGGTGGCTGTATCGGCTCCTGCCTGTATCTTCTCAAGGGCTGTGCTGCTGGGATTGCTGCTAACTGAGCACGAAGGGCTGCCACCTGCTGTCCAGGACTGGGATCAGGAGGACGTAATGGCTCTGCAGCAGGTTGTTGAAAAGGATCAGCCACATTGCTTCTAGGAGGAGGGTGAGGGATGGCAAAAGGAGGTGGTGGAGGGGGTGGCTGGTTCCGAGCTCTGGCAGCTGCCACAGCAAGGGCGACCTCATACGACCCTCCTGCTCCTCCCTCGCCCTTTCACGCTCCTGCTGACGATTTCTCTCTGGAGTAGAAGGATCCCTGAGAAATGCAGGCATAAGCTTAGAGGAACAATCAAGCTACCCCACTTCAACTTACATTTGCAAGCAGATGCTGCTGTTGTTAATTTTTCTTGGGCAAAGTCAGGGGAATTTATTAATTTCTAATTAAATCAATGTCAGACAGCTCACACCAGACCACAGAGAAATACATACATACCAAGGAAGGGACAGGGAGTCTGTTTGTTAGGCAAAGTCAGGGAATTTATTTATTTCTATTTAAAAAAATAAAATAAAAAAATGTCAGATGGCTCACACCAGACCACAGAGAAATATATGTACCAAGGAAGGGATGGGAAATTTTTTTGATGAAAATATCCAAGTCTTCTTCGGCTATCCAACTGGAATAATTCCAGTAAAAGGTCCTGGTCCTGGTCCTGGTCCTGGTCCTGGGGAGATGTCTTCTTCAGCCACCAGTAGTGCAAGTCAACACTGAAAGAACTGCAATGCAATTGTGGCTCCCTCTAAGGCAGCCTGGGATGACTACCTGGCTCCTTAGCAGAGAAAAAGCTGCCCCACTGAAGAGGTCAACCCCAATAGTTCACTGCAGAGATCTCCCTGGGAAGAGATCTTTTGTGTACTACACTATATAGGCTATCTATTAATTCACTCTCACGCAATTTTTATTCTATCTAGTAGTGGGCAGAGAGGAGAGGAGAGGAGGGTGGTGGTGGAGTGTGCAAAGCGGCTGGCTGCGCAGCGATCTGCCAGCGCAGCGCTGCTTTGAGCGCCTGAGCCGGCAGACCGGCCTAAACCGCTCGCGGCTGCGCCGCTCGCACGCTCCAGAACGCTGCGCAGCACTGGAGCCGGAAGAGTGGCGCAAACCGCTGGTGGGGCTCGCGGCTGCGCCACTCGCGCGCTCCGCTGACAAACTAATGACCAAGCATTGGTCAGCATTGGTCAGCGCGCCCACAACCTCCCACCGTGCTGCTTTCACCTATAGGAATGCTGACAATAACTTGTGAGTTGTGTCACGAGACATATCTGAATTTCCACTGAGCTGGTTGCAGGCATTCAGCTGTGACCGTAAACTTTGAATTACAAGATTGGCCTGGTCTCGTGTGCTTCCTGTAAGGGCAACCCTGGCTGGTTGTGGAGATCGCACTACCACACAACTGACTGACAAGGGCAAATCCAAAGTATGTATAAATTAATAGAGTATACAAGAGAGGGGATTCTCACCTGACAAGGGGAAATCCAAAGAGAAAGGTCTAAGGACCCCCAATGTCAGCGAGCCCGTATTATACTACGCTGCGCAGCCAGGGACAACACTTGGCACCTGCCATCAACCCTGCATCCCCCTGACCTCCCTGCCCCTTGATGGACCCTTGATGCCACCTATTATGCGAGTCGCTTGATTTCCGACACTGTTCCAAGAGTGGAAGTCGAAAATTGGAGTGGAACTGGCAAAGCGAACAGAACTAGTGGAAGTTCTCCCAGAAGTGGAATCATTTCCGAAAGCGGAGGCGGAGATGGAATCGGAAGCGGAAGCGGAGTCGGAAATGGAATCGGAACTGGGTGTGGTGTCGGAACTGGAAATGGAAAACAGGGTGTCCCCTGACACTTCCATCTCATGTTGTGGCATATTCTGCACTTATCTCTCACAAGTGGTTCATGAGATGCCGTCACCTTCAAGACCCTCCACTGTTGTTATTGTCTTGGCTCCTTTTGCAGCTCACCCCTAGGGCTGCTTCAATACCCTGATATGGATTCCAGAAGAAATTTTTGTTTTGTACATTGTGTCTCTCCTCTCCAGTGTGCCGTTCTACTAGATAAGGAAGGAAGGAATATCTGGCTACCTGCATCAGAAATGGTCATTTTATCCTCAATAGTATTTATCACATTGCCTTGCTTTGTACCCTCTTGTTTACTTTTGGACACACTCTTCTGGTATGTATGCTCACAGATTCAGCCTTCTCCTGGGTATCGCCACGCTTTCTGCTAGCCCGACAGCTCATGAATGTGCATGTGGTGAGCGAGAGGACCTCAAACTCGACCCCCACGCAGGTCATGGCCATTCACATGGTGATCAGCTGCTGCTTGGCTATGTGCAGTATCCATGGCAGTCTTACCAGACCCATGTCACATACCCAGGAGATGAAGAAGGTCTGCAGCATCCTAGGATCAAGGCCGTTTGCTGATGTCTCACACAGTAACCGCTGACTCTGTGTTCAGCGGGATCACTACACCAGCTGATGTTTGTTTATAACAAGAGGGTAGCGGAACCCATGTCAGGGTGAGTGGCTCATTATATGGAAAGTCGTTATGCATGTCTCTACCCCTGAATTCCTGGCTAATGATTCAGGATATGGGTGCGTTTTATACTCCCCTTTTGTCATGTCTAGCTCTGATAATTAGTTTTATTTAGAGCACCTGCTCATGTGTATGCTGGTACATAGCCCATACATAGCCCACTTCCCTGTCTTTTTCGGTGTCTTCACCCACAATTCTAAGTCCCAAAGCAAGGAGTTTGAGTTTCGTCAGGAACTTCTTGGTGAAGGGTCCCAAGATTCAGCCTTGGAAGGAACAAGCTGCTGTTAGAGGCGTGTGCACGCACAGTTTCAACTGCTTCTCCTCAGTGTTATGCTTGCCAACAAGTGGCTTGATGACAACACGTTTTCTAACAAGACATGGTGTGTTATTTTGCCTTGCCTATAGTCTAGTCTAGTATGTTTGAACACATCAATAGGCATCAAGTATCTGGCGTTCCCATGTGTGCACTGAACAGATGGTCTTTTCCATGACATGCCGATGCTTCCCCAGGCATGGGAACAGTGGCTCGGTCACCTGCAGATATACCATCGTCCCTGCCCCTGCATCTCCCGCTGCCCTGGCTGTGGCTGCTCCTGTCTTTAATGATTCCTACTTGCCCATTAGCACATTCCTGCCAGTGGTGCAGTGGGGACGATAAGCCCGACAATCTTATCTTACAAACCAACAGGGCTATGGGGCACCTACAGGGATGAGGAGGGTTAGACATAATGTCAGAGACCTCTGTGCCACATTGGTCGACATCGTGGTTCTAGAACTAGATCCAGCTCCCCAGCTCCCCACTTGCCAGCGTACATGTGCATCCGACACCTCAAGGATAAATAGCTAGAGCTCACTATACAACAGCACTTCCAACCTTGCACAAGCTTCTGGCATCTATGAACCATGTTGCAGGGCATGCGGTTCACGCACCTCGCAAACATTGGACCTAGAACAGGTAGCCACACAGCATTTCGTTTTGATGATCAAGGGCACCTTTTAGTCGCCTTGTGACAGTTGTAGTCATTGAGCCAGTTGATAAGAGTGCATATGTTAACTCACTTGTGTGCGAAATTGAGTGCTGTGCGTGTTGTGATATACACAACTATATTATTTAAATCATCCATATATATACAGAAACTAATAAAATAAACAAAAGAAGAATTTATCAAAGAATAGGAACGACACTCATGACATCACAGACATCGATACGCGCAAGCGGCACATGACATCACGATCACGTAGCTATCTTATCTACCAATTAGATACGATACAGGAACGAAGGCATCGGCCACATGTGGCCGATCAGAGACAGCGCGCCTGTTGGCAGATGGCATTGGCCATGATGTCAACAGGCGGCAGGTCACAGGCACCGAGGAGGTGCAGGCACCAAATGCCGCAGAGGTATATAGACTGCACAGGAGCATCGGATGTTATGGAATGACGATAGAACATCATTCCAAGCATGTATGCTCGATCAGCGGCCCCATCACCAAGCGCAGCATTTATGCTGCACAAGAGAAACTTAATTTCCATTTTCTATTGAGCTCCATGACATGACCGGCTGATTACTAGCTTAACATCATGTAGACGGAGCTTTGTATAGGCGGATGCTCACAACTTTTTATTACCTGTAGCTTCACCCATTTTATTCTCAAATTATAGAAAAGAAGAGGACGAAAGTACATGCCAATCTTATTGTTGGGATATAAATAAATTTTCTTTTGTCCCTCCCCGAACGGCGCTCCACCGACGAGAATGCCTCTTCTTATTTTTACGCCTCTTCTTATTTTTTCTACCCACTTTTAATATACACTATATCATTATAACTATTTATATATATTACAAATATCTACACAACTACTATTACTCCATATGGTAGTCTAATACTCTCTCATTATAACTAGTCATACTAATACTCCTACTCATATCTGTTACAAGTATCTCTCCACGTATCTGTTACTCTATCTTGTAGTCTAATACTCTCTCATATGTATATATATCTTCGAGATGTTTAAATATATACAGAATCATCTAATAACATCTATTATTCTCCTTATAAATACTACTATATATTCCTATATGCTGTTATTAATACTCTTATAGTATATATTATATACTCATATATGCTGTATTACATAACCATTATGATTATCCTCCCTAAACTATCTCAAAAGCAAAGCCTTTTGAGACAGCTGTTCTCTAGATCAAACCCATTTCTCCATCGACACGGTCACGTGACCACCAGCCATAGCCATCCACGCATAGCTTCAAGGCTCTTTGGTTCGTATGTGGCGCTTGAGACCGAAACAAATTCATCACATTCACATGCAAATATTTAAAACCAGATATCATCAGGTGAAAATCAAAGCGGTGTCTTGTGAAACGTGAAGATCTACGCACCTGTACGCGGTGGTAAACATTTCATTTTGTTGAAATCACGGCTCCGGCTGGTGGAAGGTAAACACCATGAGTACAAATTTGACCAGTAGTTCTCGACCCCACCTCCTCACAGACCAATTAATAGTCGTACATTGGCGGTAATCCAGCGAAATTCTTCAGGTGTCCGCTTGATGGGTGAGACAAGTAACAGCCCAATCTGTTCTAGTTGCAGCTCAACACATACTAAGACCATATTTACCTCATCCATGCTATCATCTAATTTTCTCCTAGTAACTTCAGCCTGCGTGCAGGCCTTCGCTTCCCCATGCCCGAACCCGCCAAGTTTCTCCAGGCCCATGATGGTCAGCGTAAAATAGTCATATGGGGAACCCCAAGCAAGCACAGGAATACTTCTTCTAGTCACATATCTAATATGTTGTAAAATGGGAAGAAGGAAAAACTAAAATGTCAATCATGGTCATGGCAATATGAAAGCACTTACGTCAAGAACCACAGCTGTTGGTTTCCGAATTGCCTAGAAGGTATGGTTGGTCTCGAGACACTGGACAGATTTAGAGTTTACCAGCTTGTCATAATAATCCGGAAACTCTTGTACAATCATCAGCACCAATGCAGCAAGGTTCCCGCTTGTACATATTGATGAGTCTAGGGAAAGTTCTAAGTCAAATCATACAAGAGGATTTCAGGTTCGAGTACCTTATATTGGCCTCAGCCCTGAAGTCTGCCTCGCCACCTGAGAAGTATCTACTTATCTCGAGTTCCATTCGTTGACCATATCCTCCCACTCTCAGCAGAGTGACAGCAACATTGGAGCGCTCCTTTACAACCTTGGCTGCAAGTGCGCAGAACGGCCTGAGGTGTCCTAAAGCAGCAGATATAAGATTAACTGGTCCTCTACCTGCCAAAGCTTAACGTGAACCTTCTGTCAGTCGGATGAATGACCACTGCCAATGTCGATGTTATTTTTAGCATGGAAAGGTTGTGTAATAGTAACAATCCTTTCGCTGGCGAAGGTAAGATAGCAGCCATCCAAACTCAGCTACGCTTACCTGCCCATTATCCCTAGTTAACCCTATTACATAAGCGGCCAAAATCGATAGTTCAGATTTGGGGTTTAGGTATTTAATTGTAATTATAATAGTTCTACACTGTGCTGGCATTGTAGGCTTGTTCCAGTGATTTGAGAATACTCTCTGGGATGACCCGATGCACCCTGTACTTTTTATTCACCCAGGCAGCCTTCTCACCATCCAGTCCCTTTCAGTAAACATCCATAAAACATGCAGAACGATTGGCAAACCTGTGGTTGTTAAAATAAGTACAGAGAAAGTAGTAAATGTATATCTCACCTGCATATCTGGAGCATGGTCACTGAATCAAGGCATTCTTTAACATTATGCTCCATCTCCTCAATACTTTTTGTTGGTGGTAGCATATGGTAGGAGTACTTAGCCCGGCCCCAGCATTGTTCAATAAAATTCAGTTCACAGTGGAACTTCAGATAAAAAAAATGCAATGTGGCCGTGAGCTTCCACAAGCTCAAACAGTGCTGGTTTCTGGTTCTGGAAATCTGGCTGATTGAAAAGAATCTGATGGCAGCAACAGGCCCCTTTGGATTAGCACATTTAAAACCTTTACACTCGGCACGAAGGTTAGCCTCTTCTTTGAAACCATGCTCTGAAATAATCACACAGATACCCATGAACCATCCAGGCATTGTCGGATGGTCCTCTGGATAATAAAAAACGTGCTGTTTGCCATTGGGAAGCTTGCCAGGTCACATTTTACACTTTCCATGCCTCCCATTCCTGATCTTGGCATTCTTTGGTATGTGATGTGCCGAAAGGGCATCATCTGCTCATTTTTGATGGCCTGGTGCATTGTCAAATCCAAATGCAGCAATCGCAGTGCCACCAAAGTTGTCTTCATGAAGTTCAATGGCAAGTTCAGTTTGTAGGCAGAGATCTGCACCTTGTACGTTACATCGTCAAGTATCACAGGCTATTTCGCTACAACTTTAGATAGGGTGAACTCCGTTCGGGTAGCGCTCTTACCTTCTAAACCTTTCTTGGCTTGACCTTGTTTGCTGAACTACACACTTCATTGCACAAGTCGTTCGGGAATTTGCTGTGTTCACAAATACATGATATTAACACCTAAAACCCAACCTTGACACTTCCTTCTGCTGCAAGTGTGTGGCTTTGAGCTCTAGGCTCTCCACCATGACCTCAGAGTCTGGCTCTGAGATCACTTGTTCTTGGATGATATGTTGGATCATCTTGTGGCCGCCTGTGGGGCAGCCAGCTCTGTGTGTGATTCATCCCTGAATCGTATGTCCAGCACACTAGGAGCAGCCGGCAGTGGTATGTGTCATGTGTCGTGTGTCCCTTTCCTCACTTTGCTGCAACCTATGATGATGCTGTTCATTCCATTGATTGATTTCTCAAACCTCATCCTAATGCAGATGAGCACCGATTCACCCCGTTGCCGTTCTGCCTCTGTTATCTTGACTTCATGGATAAGACCTTGCACATCAGCTGTGAGGTTGCAACACATGGCTGCCAGATGGCCTACATTTGCACTCACATACTTGTATGTGGCAATGGCATTTGCATTTTGCTCCATCGCCTCATGCATCTGAGTGTTCAGTCTTGGTGTCATCATGGCCTCTTTGGCAGTGTTGGCTCTCAAGCTCTTCTGACTTGAGCTCAAGTATTCTGAGCCCTGACTATTGTCAGGTGCTCTTTTTTTGTGCCATTGGTCCCTTTCAGGAACAACAGTTGCTCGACTTCAAGCTTGTCTCGACATCATGTTAGCCTGTGCTCCTCTGCCATCTGATGATGGTGAGGCTTCTCTGCCCTTGCCTTTGTCCATGGGCAAGGGGGGATGGGATGGGGATGCTGGAATGTTGCTTGGTGAAACCTCATCCTCTACCACACTTGATGACATGTGGTCAGTGTAGAGGACAGGAATTATAGGCAGTAGGTATGGACTTGTGGCTCAAAAGAATAGACTAGAAATTAATTCACTCTCTCAGTGAATTTAGTTGTCACTATAAATATATTATACACTACCTAGAAATTAATTCACTACAGAGGATTTCTAGGTCAATAAATCGAAAGAACACTAGACTAATTTACTCGCCTCTCTCAGTGAATTTAGTTGTCACTGAGAGAGGGGGAAATCTGTCTCACTGTGCATGTACTACTACCCGGCCCTTTAGCGCCCAAGAGCTCGCGCGTCGAAGTCATTTCAGACTCCGCTGGGTGCAGCCGCTTGTGAAAGTAGAAATAACAAAATGAAATGGAGAGGTAGGGAGTGACTGGAAAACTTCGAAAATAATCAGAGAAATGGATGCATGGTACAAGAACAATGTGAGAAGAGATTGGAAAACCATACAACAAATTGAATATATTATGCTTGATTTTGGTGCAGGAGCATAAATGCACCCAACAGTCAGGGGCTTCTCTTCGATTGTGTGGGATCGTCTCAGGGTCAATCAACAGTAGAGGGCTACTGGAGGGTGTTCAATGGTGAACAGTTGTTGAAGGAGCAATCTTTTTCAAGATCATGCAGATTCCACAATTCACAGGAAGTTCAAAAAGGTGTAAAAGATGTGATCTCAATACCTTGTATCAGAAGGGCAACAGAACTCAACCAATATGTGGTATTCTGGTGCTATGTAGTGACAGTGTAAGGTAAGAGATAGATGGGGAACTGCTGGCCAGTTACCATGCAAGAATGTTGAGATGCAAGCGATATCACATCGGCATCATCTTGCATCACTCATAGCGTCAGGCCAAAATATAGTATATGCATTAGAACCAATCTACATTCTCCCCTTGCATAGTTGTAACTTGCTACCATCTCACTTGTTCTCTAACAAAGAACTATACAGTGGGTGCTTGTGGACCCAGTGGCATTAGCTAATATACCACTAGTGCACACTGCCTTAAGGGCAATGTGGGTAAATGTTCATTTACACATGTGCTCATGGTTGGTTGGTGTTGGACAAGGACCATGGGTTGTGCATCATGACTGATGAGTCAATGAGGGACTGCAAGTACATTGGCAGGATGTCATGACACGTTTGTTTCCCATACTCAGATGCTCAGTTTTCCTATTTTCTCACTCCACCTTCGTGTTCTTTCCGATCGCCATTGCCATGTTCAGCAACCAATTCTCACTGTTTGTGCCAATTACCATAGCCACACTGTCAAACGCACAATCGACGTCTTTGGACTGACTCGGCAGTCATCGCTGGGTCTACCACCTCCTCTGCGCAACCCTCTTCCGATGCCGTTCGGGTCATTGGATTGTCATGACCTGTGTATTTCCTGCACCTTGTTATCCCCATTTCCCCTTTCGCTACTCCTGTTCCGTGTTCGCTCGTCTTCGCCCTCCACCTCGACCACTCCTGCCCTATGTCATCTCTGCTGGCCCTTCCTCGTATTTCGCTGAACGGCCATTCGCTGCTCGCATCATTCGCCAACAGGCACACCATCAAAACACGATCGACATCCGGATCTGGCAGAATGGCTCGTCAGTAACTCCATCAGCTTCTCGATCCAACCCCCTTTTGGTGTTCATATGAGCAGGGTGTGTTCGTGGGACGTCCTACCCGTGGGTTGTGTGGGATCAACCCAGTAGATGAAGAACCCGTGCAGGTCAGGGTATATGCGGGCCCCAAGTCATGATTTCGTACATAGGTGTCTTCGCCACCTTCACCCTCTGTCGTTTCATGTTCACCCTCTTCTCTCATCATCATTCGCCAACAGGCACACCATCAAAACACGATCGACATCCTGATCTGGCAGAATGGCTCGTCAGTAACTCCATCAGCTTCTCGATCCAACCCCCTTTTGGTGTTCATATGAGCAGGGTGTGTTCGCGGGACGTCCTACCCGTGGGTTGTGTGGGATCAACCCAGTAGATGAAGAACCCGTGCAGGGTAGCATGTATGTGGGTCCCAAGACATGGTTTTGTCCATAAGTGCCTTCGCCACCTTTACTCTCCGCCGTTTCATGTTCCCCCTCTTTTCACATTCTATTGTATGTTTATTTCATCTATGCTGTATCATGACTGCGCACCCCTATCCAACCCTGACTTGTGACGGCCTCTTTCCTATTCGCCGATACCTTATGAGCATTCGATATAAGTAGTTTACATTCGCATGTATATTCCCCAGTTCAATTATCATACGTCGTCCATCTTGTGCAAACTTGACCTCGCTGTGATCATCATCTTGAGCCTTTCCTTGAAGATTTCTATCTTCAAACAGCCAAGGACTTAGGCATAACTGGTGAGTTTTTCATACTTCATCTTCGTTACTTTAGCCTTCGAACAATTTTCTGTGCTGTTGGCGAAGGGCTCTGAAGGAGCACCTTCGCCAGCGAAGGGACCGTCGAAACTTAGACAGCCCTTCTGCGAGAGACTTAGACAGCCCTTCCGTGAGACCTTGTACGTTACGTCGTCAAGTGCTGCGAGCTATTTCGCTACGACTGTAGATAGGGCGAGCCCCGTTCAGGCAACCCTCTTACCTTGTGAACATTCATCAGTTCACCTATTTGCTGAACGGCATACCTATTGGCACAAGTTATTCGGGCATTTGCTGTGTTCACTAATACATGATATTAACGCCTAAAAACCAATATTGACAGTATAATTGAACTAACAGCTACAGTCAAAGCATTACCCTATTTTTCATGTCATCTACACAACAAGAAAACCCTGTTGTCCATAGAACCCGCTTGACAGGTCCAGTTCCTACCCCAGCACCACTCCAGAAGCGAGCAGCTTCTGCCTCGTTCCCTTCGCAAAACCCCACAGAGGACATCATCCCTTTCTCCCGCCTCGTCGCCATGTCTGCATCTCGGCCTACACCATACCACCCGGTCCCCGAGCACGCATCACCGCCTCTTTTCGACGTTCGACGGCAGCTGACTCCAGGCGAACAGCATTTCTCCCCTCAGCGACCACTTTCAGCCAGCACCCCCATATCTGGTCATAGGCCTGGTGCCGATTCTTTACGCCGCTTATTCGCCCCTAATTCGCCCAGCGGTCGCCCACAGAACCCTAGCACATTTCAAGAACCTTATCCTTCTAGGCTCCCTCGGACTGCCGGTGCTTCAGGACTCCGATTACAATCGGCCTTCGCACGACCACACTTGCCACCTGCTTCGCCTAGTCACACTCCGAACCCTTTTCTCGACGTGCACTACGCCCAGCGTCCTCTTAACCCCCATCCTACATCTCCTCTCAATTCTATTCTAGGCATACCACCCCTACACACACCTGCTTCGCACAATTCTTCATCTCATTTGCATCACTCACATGCTTCTTCGCACTCTTCGCAGGCTCTTCGCAGTCTTCACCATTCGGTACATAGCGACCATACTCGAGTCAGCTCTCAACCTACCCCCCCTCGCGAGGCACCTTTGGCGGACCAGGGACATCACGCTGACCCTGCGCCCGAGCAACATCTTGGCTATCCCGTTACTGGCATTCCCTATTATGACCCGAATGCTTTACCTTTCGGCAGTGCCCCCCCTCTATTCGCAGGGCAACCTCACCCGTTTATGGGACAACCTCCCCTGTACCACCCTCCAGCCCAGATTCCTGCCCCACCTGGAGGGCCTGTGCCTCTTCCATTCGCGGGACAACCTCCCCCGCAACAGCCCCCGGCCCAGATTCCTGCCCCACCTGGTGGGCCTGTGCCTTTTCCATTTACGGGACAACCTCCCCTGCAGCAACCTCCGGCACAGATTCCTGCCCCACCTGGCAGGCCTGCACCGCCTCCTCCACCACCCCTCGGGCCACCATTTCCCCATTTCGGAGTGCCTCCGATCAGGCCTCCTGGGCCACCCGGGCCCCCTGGACCTCCTAGCCCACCTCCGCCCTTTGGTGGAGGGCCTTGGCCGCAACCAGGGTTCCCGTGGTATCCCTATTATCCCTTTCCTTTCGCCTACCCTCAGGCCGTCCTTGATGGTGACTCCGACGCTGTGAAACCTGACAAATTCACTGGGAAAGAACCCCACCTTCTCCGAACATTCATCGCTAGTTGTATTATGGTCTTCGACAACAAGCCCCGAAAGTTTCAGCAGGAGCGACAGCGGGTCTCCTACGCAGCATCCTACCTCAGCGACATAGCCTTGATTTGGTGGCAACCCTTTCTCATTCAGTTCCCAGGACCTCCCATTCGGAGCAACTGGCTTATCTTTGTCGACGAACTTAATCTCTTTTCGGTCAGGCCGACATCATCCAGGTATCCGAGGGACCTATTAGCAGGCTCAAGATGCTCGATACCCATCGTGTCAATCGCCACATGACCACATTCACTGAGTTGTCCTCTTACGTCGAGTGGAACGATGCCGCCCTTTACGACGCTTTCTACAACAGCCTCCCCGAGCGCATCAAAGACCACATGCTCTCCTACGAACGTCCCGAAAGCCTCGACAATCTCAAACGTCAGGCTCTTCACATTGACAATTGCTACTGGGAGCGCCAAGGTGAAAAGCAGATTACAACCTCTATTCGTCCCCCTTCCTCTTCCGAACCTTCTTCTACACGATGTGCTAACGCTCGACCCAGACCCTCTGCTGCAGCCAAGCCCGACGAACAGAAAGATCTTTCCGGTATCCTCGATGCTACCGGACGTCTGACTGAAGCCGAGAAAGGGCGACGAAAAACCAAAGGCCTTTGCCCTTATTGCGGAGAAACCCCCACACATCACGCGAAGGGGTGCCGCTTTCAAGAGTCTGCCTCAACCACTGGCAGAGCTATCTTCACTCTCGAAGGCGACCCTCAGGTTGCGATTCTCGAAGAGGTCCCCGAAGATAGCGAAAGCTTTCCCACCCAAGACTAAGCTCGCGATCCCTCTGTGGTGCGAAGAACGGATCGTTTTACTCCTTAGAACAACGACCTTACCCACTCTGTATGAATCCCTGTATCCATTCGCTTCCAATATTCTGTCCCCATCCATGTACACCTTCTCAGTCTCCGATTCCTCCCCCTCTCATCCTAGTTCTCAAAATTCATCGCCCCAATTCTCGAACAATGTCTCCTTCTCCTTCTCCTTGTTAGCACACTAGCCACTACTCATCTCGTTCGCCGAACACATAGATCTTCGTCTCATTCAGTATACTCCACTTCGATAGATATTTCAACCACATAAACACCCTTTAGTCACCTTCAACACACATTCCAAGAACTCATCCCCACTATCCTTGGTTTACGCCCCGAACACGGCGATCGGACCACTCTATTACACCTTGGCCCTTCCACCAGGTGTCGTTTCTTTCTTCGCCCTTTCCTATCCCGAATCTTCCTGTTTTCGCACAGACGTTCGACATGGACGGCAAACTATTCGCTCCCTCAGCAAAAGTCTATCGAGCATCACTCTATCGAGTCCTCCATAGCGCTGCTTTATACTTGTCCCCGCTATCCTTGGGTTATGCCCCGAACACGGCGATTGGACCACTCTATTACACCTTGGCCCTTCCACCAGGTGTTGTTTCCTTCTTCGCCCTTTCCTATCCCGAATCTTCCTGTTTTCGCACAGACTTTCGACATGGACGGCAAACTATTCGCTACCTTAGCAAAAGCCTATCGAGCATCACTCTACCGAGTCCTCCATATCGCCACTCGCTATTTCGTCCCCACTATCCTTGGGCCATGCCCCAAACACGGCAATTGGACCATTCTATTACTCTTCGACGTCCGACACGGATAGCGAACCATTCTGTCTCCCAACAGCGTCCCGAACCATCCCAACGCATTTTACCCGTCGGGGTGACGTGTACCATAAAGGGGGGGGATGAGTGCTTAGGCATTATACAAACCCTCACAACCCCTACATTCGGAAGACTCGGCGATCACTTCGCACAAACCTCGCGAACACCGCCTCCAGTTGAATTCGCTTATAGCCACTTTCACCTACTTTCACGCAAAGCCCCCGAAGAGACCTAAGGCTTGGGACATCATCTAGCTCTTCAAGAGACACAATGCTTCTATGTTCACAAAAAAAATTACCACAGACTCTACTCTATTTCGTTAGCTTCCTGATCATCGCCTGAACCCCCTCTAGTTCTAATACCTCTCCGCTTAAATCGTTCAACTTCCGGGACACACTCCTCATCAGCTCCTCTGACCTCTCCACCAGCTCCTCCATTCTCTCCTCGCCGACCAGTGTAGACATTCGGGTGCCTTCAGAGGTATCTGGGAATCAGCCAAAGATGCTCGGAAGAGGGGCACAACAGGCTTACCAAGGACGCCCTTCGACGAAATCGAGGACGGACCTGTCGTCGACCCTTTGTCCTTCGCCTTCCCCTTGCTCATCCCCTTCGAACCTCGCTCCTTCACCTCCGGCTCTCAACCATCCTTTTCATCCTTCGCCACATGTACTCTAGAGGAGGGACAAGGACTCCACATGAGTTCGGACGGTGTAGGAGGAATGGAAAAAGAGGAGACTTACCCTCTGCCGCGACACAGCCCTGGCGATCACGAATGCATCGCCCACACATCTTCCCTGCCTCGCCACTGCAGGTGTGACCATAGCGAAGGCATCACCCACACTTCGCAGGCCTCTTCAGTACCTCGTGCTACGGAGAAGCACACAGTCAGCGGGCGAATTACTCCAACAAAAAAAAAAAAAAGCTATGCTGCTTACCCCGTTATAAATCAGCCAGCCGAGCAAATACGCATGCTCGGGGTAACCATGCTTTGCTACTGATTGTGGAACCTTGTCCGATTCGCTAACCAGCGCATTCGCCCGCCCCTTGCGACATTGGGCAGGAGTCGGCTCGACTGCGACCATCTCTGGCGAAGGACTCCGTGGGCATTCCTTCCAAGCCTTCTTCGGTGTTCGGGTATTTTAGCCTTCGTCTTTGGACGACAGGAACATGGGTCGCCGTTTCATCCGCACGGGCTGGACTGTGGCCGATTGTCCAGGTGATCCAGCGATAGGCTCAGCTGCGCGAGCGTGTCCTTCAAGAGAACTTCAAGTCAGGAGGCCAGCGAACAAACAAGTGTCACGTACTTTCAGACTCCCGCATACTGTCCCCCTCGGCTCCGGCTCATTCGTAGCACCCCCCACTACCTCGGGTTCCTTCAACGGACCTCGCAACGCTATCGGTTCTGACACCACGTTCATCCCTGCATCAAGGAATTCTGGGCTAACTAAGAAACCCACACTCCCGAGCCACTCTTTCGCTTCCTTCACCTCCCTCACCAGGTCGTCCACTTCCGACGCACGTTCGAAGTCGGGGTCCACGATCGCTTCGACACGCAATGTGGTACACAGCTCAGCCTGTGATGAGGTGGTCAGCGAAATTCTTGATGAGGGAGCTCTCTTAACTGGAGTTCTTCAGCTTCGGCAGCCCACTGCTCCACCTCTTCGCGCAAGGCTCCCCGAAGGTCAGGACGAACCTTCAACTTGACCCGCGTTCGCTCAATGAGCACAGAGAGAGAGGAGGGCTCGTTAGGGGCCATAAGGAATCAAATAGTGGAATGAACCCGTCGCCTCACGTCGCACTGCCTTTTAAAGCCCAGGGCTGAGCCGTGCATGGACCAAGCGGTGAGAGATCGTATCGGGGGCACTATTACGTCCTCAGAGTCGTCCCCCATCCCAGAGCACTACGTCATTGGACTCCGAAGCTAGGAGGGGGTGTAAAGATGTCTATCTTAAGCCTTAAGTCACAAGAGCACGACAGAACTTGACCAGGTGTGGTATTCTGATGCTACATAGTGACAGTGTAAGGGTAAGATGCGATGGGGACCGCTAGCCGGTTCCCACGCATAAACTATACAGTGGCTCCCTAAGGGGCCCACTGGGATTATGTAATAACTAATGTACATGTAGATACACGGGTTATTTACACCCTCCCCCTCTATAGATAACTATAGGGGTTAACTACTACTCATAGAGGTCGTCCATGAGGGAGTCCTCTAGAGTGGCCGATACGATGACGTCGTCGTCGTACGGGGCCGGTGGAGCACGTGACTCCTCCGGTGGCACCTCCACGTCATCGGTGGTGATTGGGTGAGGCTGGTCGGCCTCACCACTAGCGGCGGTCTCCGCTTCGGTGCTGGGGCCCGTGTCCTCGCGGAGCATGGCCTCAACGGCCGGGTCCTCAGTTTGAGGAGGGGGCCGGAAGCGTGCCAGCTCTCGGTCGAGCTGGGAGTGAGTTAGGGGTCGCGGCACCGCGGCCCTCATGTGGCTGGTCTCGATGACCTTTTGTTGGCCCTCGCAGGCAGCGGCACTGAATGCCGCGCCGGTGATGCTGTGTTGAACATAATGTTCAATGCGCGCCACCCGCTCGCGAGTGACTCCTGCGTAGCGGGCCAACAATCTCGCGATCTCCGCGAGTGGGATGTCGGGGCCGGCTCGGCCCTCCACAGGGAATGGGCCCGTGATTGAGAGCCGCAGGGTGGTGCTCTGAGGCGTCAGCACTTCCCTGGCGTCGACGAGGCTCGACCATTGGTCTGTCGAGCCGAAGAGGTCGAGTAGCCTTGCCCTGAGAGGTGATGCGACCCCTTTGACCCGGGGCGCAAGGGCCTTCAACCACATCCAGACATCCATGTCGTCTAGGTTGAAGGTGCCATCCACGTTGTCACGGATGGCGGATGGGATCCCTTCAGGGTTGTGTATCCAACCCTTCAGGATGGCCGCGATGTCATGCGGGGTACCGCCCGCTATCACGAGACAATCCCTTTTGGGATTGCGAGCGCGTTGTTCGCGCTCGATGCGTTTGAATATGCCGATCATCTCGCGCATACGCGCGAGCTGCGGCGTTTCTTTTGCCCGCGCTATGAGTTCGACGAAGCGTGGGTCGTCGAGCGGGAAGACGTCGTACCATTGAGTACGATGCTGTTGGGCCTTTCCTACCGGCCGTGGTAGGAGGCCCATCTCGGAGATTGGTGGGTCTCTGAGTGGTATGATCACTCCCTCCCCCAGGTAGGGAGGGTGAACTGTCCCCGCCGGTGGAGGCAGGGCCATGCCAGGCCCAATGTACTGGGCCTCGATCTGTGCTACCCGCCGCTGAAGGGCGGGGTCGTTGATGGTGTGTGACGGTGACGCCGCTAGGTAAGTGCTAATCGCCTTTCCTTCGCAATGGCTAGCCCATTGACGGTGTGGGGGGAGCCGCGCAATTTCTTGCACTTTTTCTTTGGCTGCTCTGCCAGCCGCTGTGCCCGTTCGGGGTCGTACGTCTTCCAGACGGATGAGTCGGACTCCCATCCATCTGGGACGCTGTATGCAGAGTCGGAAGGTGCACGCTGCCCTTCCGTTGTTGTTGTTGTCGGGGTCGGCGCCGACAATCGGGACGCTAGCCCTGATGTTGCGCGCGCCGGTAACGGCGCCGTCGCGCGAGGTGATGATGGCCCGGCCACTGGGTCCGTGCTGGGTCATGTCGCGGCCTTTTTGAGGCGGCGTGGACCAGGGTAACCTGGAGCTGGGCTGCGCTCAGATGTTGCTCCAGTTCCTTGATCCTTGCACGCTCGGTTGCGAGCGCGTCGTCGCGGTCCTCGACCGCGCTTCCAGCTCCTTGACCTCCTTTTTAAGGTCATGGATGTCCCGGAGGGGCTCCTCCCGCACGTCACGCCGATCCCCGTGGGAGCCATCCCCAGGCTGCATCGACGGCGTCACCGATGTCCTCATCCCGCAATTTGACCTTGCGGGTGCCGGTCGCGGCCCTAAGGTGCGCGGCGTAGTCCGCACATGCTGCGCAATCGTCCGGGTGGACGATGGCGAGGGTGTCCTCCCAGCCCACGATCATCCAGTGCTCCTGGTCTATTGGAGCACGGAGAATGTCTGCGGCCCCTTGTCTCGGGGCCGATGTTCACGTTGTGGACGTTGACGGGTCAACGTCCATCCCATCTTTGGGGGGATCATCTTCGTGGGTAGATGATGGTGGTTGCTTCCAAGAAGCGATGCGCCCTCGGAAAGATCCGAGGCGAAAATTTAACCGTGCCGTGGCCGGCGTGTCACGTGGTCTGCACATGACAGACGTCTAGGGCGTCTGGGGAGGTCGCGTGGCTTGCCCACCCCCCGAAGCTCTAGATAGCTATCTAGGGCTTCAAGGTCCTTGCAGGACGACATGGGTTCCCATGTCACGTCGCCTAGGGTCCAACGGACCTGGAACTCCAGGTCCGTCGAGTTTATCCATCGATGTGCGATAATCTCGTCGACGAGCCACTCCTCGTCGTCATTTGCTCCGAAGTCATAAAATGACTTGGCCTCACGACGAGGGAACAATTCATCGTTGTTAGCCTCGTATCGCCGTACGAGGCTGGAATGGAAGACCGGTGAAATGCGACGGCTTTTCAGTTCGTCGGGAAGATCGAGGGTCACCGTCGAGGTGTCGTTGTGAGCCTCGATGACACGGTACGGTCCGATGTACCGCGGGACTAGCTTTCTGGCTCTTCCTTTCGGGAGAGTTAGGTTTTGTGTCGAAAGGTAGACGCGGTCGTTGGCCGCGTACCTGTCGCTCGCCATACGTTTCTTATTTGCGTGAAACGTTTGCGTCACTCGATGCTCTATGATTGCATCGTGTGCCGCCATCAGGTTCCATTTTGCCTGATGTGCGAACCGGGCCACCCCCTTGAACGGGGTGTCCGCGGCTATGGGGAGGTCTATCCGCGGCATATAGCCGTGGTTCAGCTCGAAAGGTGCGAACCCTGTGGTCGCACTGACGTTGCTGTTGAGGGCGACCTCAACCATTGGGCATTTCACTGCCCAATCCTTCTGATCGTCTCTGACGACCGCGCGCAATATCTGGCCGATCGAGCGGTTTGCCCGCTCGGTTGCTCCATCCGTTTGTGGATGGAAGGCAGTTGACATGAGGAGCTTAGTCCCCATGAGTCGCTGGAGTTCACGCCAGAAGATCGACGTGAACTTTGAGTCCCTGTCCGAGACGATGGAGTCGGGAACTCCTGTAGTCGGATGACCTCCTTCAGAAACAGCCAGGCTACTCCCTTGGCTGACACGCTCGTCGTGGTTGGTACGAGGTGTACGAGCGACATTAGTCGGTCGATGACTACCATCAGGTAGTCACAGTCGTTGGATTTGGGCAGGGGCCCCATGAAGTCGATGCCAATCGACTGCCACGGCCTATCTGGAATGGGTAGGCTGTGTAGTAGGCCTTTGGGCCGTTGTGGCCGGTTTTCATCATCTGACACCTGCGCACGATGTGCAGAATGCTTCTATGTCTGGGTTCATGCCCGGCCACCAATATGCTCTTCGAACGTAGTTCGAAGTCTTCAGATGGCCGTAGTGGCCGACTATCTGATGTGCCCGATCGATGATAATTTCGATCAGCTTCCTTCCCCCTTGAAGAACAGAGCGGGGGACGGCAATGACGTCTCTCTTGAGCTGATTCTTAGTCCAGATCAGCCCGTCCTGGATCCCGAATCTCGGGTGCGCGTCCGGGTGCGCCATGATCTTTGTGAACATGGTGTCCCTGTGGTACGTCTCGTAGGACCTTAGACAGGTCACGCCTTGCTCGACGATCCGGCGCAGGGGTGCGCCGTCATTTCCTGCGGCGATGGCTCTGACGTCATCGTCGTCGTCGCGGGACGCGGCACGTTCGGGCTCTGGTGAGCCCTCGTTTAATGCGGCGGCTTCCGTTACTCTCGCCTCTGTCTTCTCAGCGAGGCGTTTAGAGCGTCTTGTCGCCGCTGTTCGCAACTCGACATACCGGTCGGTGGGCAATAACTCACCGTCCGGGTCTAAACGCGCATCCGCGTTCACGAAGACGTGGTCCGGGTGATTGTCATCACTCGTGTCGCTCTCGTAGTAGCGCGACAGGCAGTCCGCTACCTTGTTCTCTACACCGTCTACATGAACGGTGTTGAAATTGAACCGGGATAGAAACTCCCACCATCTGACCTGTCGGTCAGATAGGCTCTTTTGGGTCTCGAAGTACTCGAGCCCCTTGTGGTCTGTGACGAGGGTGAACCTTCGCCCCAGCAGTTTGTCCTCCCATTTCATGAGAGCCTCGAGCACCGCGATCGTCTCGTGCTCGTGAGTCCGGTAGTGTTGCTGAGCAACGCTGAACTTCTTTGACAAGAAGCCGGCTGGTCGACAAGTTTTCCAGTCAGGACCTTGGCCGTAGACCGCACCGACGCCGGCTTTTGATCCGTCGGTGATCACCCAGATCGGCTCTGGGCACCTTGCGTCTACTGGACGCAGGATCGGGGCCTTACAGGCCAACGCCTTAATGCTTTGCCAGCATTTGTCGAGCAGTGGTGTCCATCGAATGGAGGTTATTACGCGCACAGCCGATAGTGGGGTGGTATATGCGCTAACATCCGGCATGTAGTGTGCCAGATACTGTACCAGCCGAGGAAACGCTGGACGTCGTTGAACGTCCGTGGCCTGCGCCACTCGCGGATGCGTTGCATCTTATCCTCGTCGGCATGTACCCCTCGGCCATCGATCATATGGCCGAGGCACTCCATTCGGATGGAGTAGAGGTCCACCTTTTTCTTGCTCAGAAAGAGGTGGTTCTTCCTCAGTCTGTCAAAGACGATGTAGAGGTGCTCTTCATGCTCTTGTATTGAGAGCGAGAATATGAAGATGTCGTCCATGTATACATGGACGAAGCGACCTATGCAGTCGCGGAAAATGGCTGTCATCAGCCGTTGGAATGTTGATGGGGCGTTACAGTCCCCCATCTGTATCACCTGGCTCCTGAAGGTGCCGAGGATCGTGGCAAAGGCTGTCTTTGCTACGTGATCCGGATGAATCCGGATCTGCTCGTATGCTTCTGACATATCGAGTTTTGTTCGATATTGGCAGCGAGCCATGTCGCTGCGTATGATATCTTGATCCGGGAAGGGCGTGACGTCCTTCACCGTGTTCTCGTTCTGCTGGCGCAGATCGAAGACGGTTCTCAACGTACCATTCTTCTTCGGCACACACAGCATGGGCACTGCCTGCTGCGCTACTGCCGGAATCCACCACTTTGCAGTGGTGTATCGTTCTATCTTTGCCGACAGTTCCTCTCGGAAGTGTTCGGGGCATTTCGGTAGTCGATACCGCATGTGCTTGTTGGGATCGATGAGGTTGATCTCATGGTTGATCTCCCGCAGTGGCGGGAGTTCTAATGGAATTCCACTGACTAGGTCAGTGATTCTTTCCATCCATTCCTCGCGGAGGCGAGGAAGGTCATCATCCGTGAGGATGATGGTAGTGGTTGGCTTAGATGCCATTAGGCGCTGTTGGCGTCTATTAGGTCCCGCGGCGCGCGGGCCCGCTTTCCTCTTTCCCATCGCTTTCACCGTTAGGTGAGAGCGTCTCTCCCTACGGCTGTAGGGTGAGTTCGAGGACGAGTCGTCCGCGACTCGTCCTCCTGGCTTCAATGAGCCAGGTTCGGCTTCGGCGCCTGGGTGATCATGCTCACCCGTGGCCCTTTGTCCTCGTTCTTCGATTCGTCGTCGTCGAATGAGACCTTGCCCGTGGGGATCACTTCGTTTCCCTTGCGAATCGTCCCTGGGCTCGAGAAGTCCAGGGTTATGCCGAATCTCCTTAGGAACGGTGTCCCTAAGATCGCGTCGTAATATTCGACGTTTGCTACGTCGAAATATTCGTCGTATGTCCCACGACCAAACTTGATGGTCGTGTTCGTTCCATAGTTGATCGTGGAACGGCTGCCTATGCAGGCTAGCTGCAGCGCGATTGGTTGCTCCAGGGAGAACGTCTTCATCCCTGTAGCTCGCGTGAATCGGGGGACAGCAGTACCCCTTCGCTGCCGCTATCTAGCAGGCAGTGGGCTTTTATGCCGTTTATTTCCCAGTACCCCGATAGGGTACGGTTCTCACTGCGCGGACGCGTTGGCCGCGTCCTGTGTTTGCTTCGGTGGTGATACACCGGCTCGGCCGCCTTGTCTGGCGTGATCGATGTGCGTGCCGCCATAACCTTCATGGCGGTCTCGTCTTCCAGCGCGAATCTGATCGTGCTGGACCTGTAGGTGGTATTTCCACCTCCTCGTCCCATTCATAGTATTGGGACGGCTCTGGGTCCCATTCTTCAGTGGGCGCCTCTCCGTTGTCCGGAGTGTCGTTGGGTTGGGGATCACCCTCCCCCTCTTCGTCAATTTGTTGAAGAGAGTTTTGACCGAGATCCGTTTCCGGATCCTCGGCTTCATTGTCGTGCCTCACGGCCGCTGTCCTCATACCGGACCTAAGCCGGGGGCACTCTGCCTTCTTGTGGCCAGGTTGGCCGCATTCAAAGCATGTGGAGTTGCTTTGGCTGCCGCTGGGCCTGTCGTTGGGCCGGCCCGACGTTTTCGTCGGTGGGGCAGGTCGTGGGGACGACCCTGACGCTTGAGGCTGTTTAGCTTCAGGGGGCGTCCAGCTTGTGCTGGGCGTGAGGGCGGTAGCCGTAGTCCTGTTCCACTTCTTGCGAACAGGCTGGGCCTGGTCAGGCCCGTTTGTGTCAACGGCTTGCTCCCTGTGAGCCGGGCAGCACTTGCCGTTGCTGCTGCGCTTTCTGCGCGGCGCATCCCCATGTTGTATCGGGATGCCTCCTCGATCATCCGGGCCGTCTCGAAAGTTGCTCTATTGAGCTGCTCTCGCATTATAGCCCTTTTTGAGGACTCGTTGGCAGCGTTTCGTGCAGCGCCGATACGAACCGTCTCCGGAACGTGTACTCGTCTGGCGCTGTATCATACGTGCTGCGTATTTCGTGAGCTCGTTCAGCATCTCCTGAATGGTTTTCATCCCTTGCATGACCGCGTCGAATTTATTCGATGCGTGATGGTATGTCAGTGTGTGCAGGAACCTCTTTTGAAGGCCTTGCATCACAGATTCCAGCGTCCAGCTGCGGACCTGGCGATCGAAGCATTCAACGTTTCGAAGGAACCACTCCTGGGCTTCACCGGTGAGGCGAGTGCCCACATAGCCGACCTGCGTGTCAATGCTGGTTGGCCCTAGGAGGCAATTCATTTTTAGCCATCGTAGGATGGCTGCCACGAAGATTTCAAATTATTCGAGGTCTGATCCCCCTGCATATGGCTCGGGGTGGGCCAATTTTACGCCGGCCTTCGCTAGCACAGACTTCTCCGGGTCTGTGTCCGCGGCGTCTGCTAACCCACGCGGATCATCCGTGTGATCCCGTCGTACGGCTCCATTGGTACGACGTTGGCCTGGTCAGGGATTCCCTGGCCTTCCGTTGGGGCCATGGATCGCTCGCGCGGTTGTGACGCTGCGCGGGGCAGGCTGTTATATGCCCTGACGGGCCCCGGGCCCGGGTCGGGCTCGGGCTCGGGCTCGGGAGCATTGTGTGCTCTCGGTTCCGGGGGCGTTTTGTGCCTGGTGTCCTCAGTTAGTCCCGCGTTGCGGATCCGTAGCCTTCTGTTGTAGGCTGCGCGCGCTTGCCGTGCGTCCTGTTGTCATGACCGGTTTATTTCTCCCACCGCGTTACTTTCATGTTCCCCCTCGTCACTCCCTAGCATCTTCGTCAGAGTTCGCCGCACCTACCGACCACTCCTCCTCTACATCCACCCTACTCGTCATTCGCCCCATCTTCCGAACCGCTATTCGCTGCTTGCGCATTTCGCCAACAGGCACGCCATCAAAATATGATCGATACCAGCCACCCGGCATGAGGGTTCATCATTAACCCCATCACCTTCTTAATCCAACCCCATTGGGTGTTCGTATGGCTAAGGTGTGTTCGCAGGACGTTCCTTCTATAGGTCGTGTGGGATCAACCCAGTAAACGAAGAGACCGTGCAGGGCGGCATCTATGCGGGTCCCAAGACATGGTTTTGTCCATAAGTGCTTTCGCCCCCTTTTACTCTCCGTCGTTTCATGCTCGCATTCTTCCCTCACTCTATTGTATGTTTATCCCATCTCCTTAGTATCATGACTGCGCACCCCTATCCAACCCTGACTTGTGACGGCCTCTTTCCTATTCGCTGATACCGTACGAGCATTCGATATAAGTAGTTTACATTCGCATGTATATTCCTCAGTTCAATTATCATACGTCGTCCATCTTGTGCAAACTTGACCTCACTGTGATCATCGTCTTAAGCCCTTCCCTGAAGATTTCTATCTTCGACCAGCCAAGGACTTAGGCATCACTGGTGAGTTCTCATACTTCATCTTCGTTACCCTAGCCTCCGAACTACTCTCTGCGCTGTTGGCGAAGGGACTGTCGAAACTTAGACAGCCCTTCCACAGTATCTTGCGCGTTGCATCGTCGAGTACTGCGAGCTGTTCCGCTACGACTGTAGACAGGGCGAGCCCTGTTCGGGCAACCCCTTTGTTTCGTGGACATTTATCGGTTCACTTATTCGCCGAATGGCATATCCCTTCGCACAAGTTATCCGGGCATTCGCTGTGTTCATTAATACACGATATTAACGCCTAAAAACCAATCTTGACACCTGTATGGCTTGCGTGAGCTGCTCGTCGGGCAGCTGAGCGGTGTGGCTGTGGGCCCCTGTCTCTTCAGCGTTCTTCGCTAATAGCTCGAGTGCCCGTGTGTGGTGGCGCGCGGGTGCGGCTTCTTTACGCTGCCAGTGTGCGACTTCGAGCTCTAAGCTCTCGGTCGTCATTTCGGAGTCAGGCTCTGAGGCGACCTGATCCCTAACGATCTGTTCGATCATTTTACGGCTGTCCGTTGGGGCAGCCGGTTGTTCCTGAGGTTCGTTCCTGAACCTTACATCCTGTTCGACCGGGACGGCTGGCGGCGGCATTCACTTCTTGTCTCGCTCCTTTCGGCACGGGTCTTCTACGTCGCGACTGCGCGCGTTGGCTGCGGACTGTCGCGAGCTCGGACGAGTTGCGTCGTGTTCCCCACGTGGGTGGAGTGCTTTCTGGACGTCCTCCAGCGTGGCTGCGTCTTGCAGCCTGACCTCCTCCGCCTGGTGAAGTTCCTTGCCGATTGCCATTAGGGCGGCGGCGGCGTTGTCAAGCTGCGATGCCAGCTGATCGTGCTTGTGGCACGTCAGCGTACTTCGGTGCAGCGCAGCCTGCACCTGTTTGTTCAGGGCCTCTGGGGTCTCGTGGTCGATGGCGTGAGCCCTCGAGCTCTTGCGACTAGAGCTCGAGTATTCTGAGTCCTGACCATCATTTGGGGCTCGTCTCTTTTGCCGTCGTCCTCCTTCAGGGACGATCGTCGTCACTCTACTTCATGAGCATCGGTTTGAGTCGTGGCTCTGTGCCCGCCTCGACGTTGGTGCTCTGCCGTCCGATGACGGCGAGACTTCTCTGCCCTTTCCTTTGTCCTTGGGCAGAGGGAGATGGGGGGGCGGCGCCGGCTCGTTGCCCGGCATCGTCTCTTCTTCGGCCACGCTCGACGAGACATGGTCAGGGTTTTCCTCATCCTCTACTGAGGGGACGAGGGCGGTGAGATCTATGATCTCTCCTTCTTCTATCGTCCTGTCCTCTTGGTCCAGGATAGCGTCAGCCGTCGTGTCGCTGGGCTGCGCCTGGGGTGTGGACCTCGAGCTCGTCGCTCGTGTCCGTCTTCGACTGCGTGGAATCATCATGCTCGCAGCCGACAGTAGAAGGTCTACTGGAGGGTCTCAACGATCGTCAGTCGTCGACGTAGCGATCTTTTTTCAAGATTGCTTCGAATCCACTATCGGTTGGTTGCGTGGCGATCAACCGCAGGATAGTTCAAAAAGGTGTAAAGATGTCTATCTTAAGCCTTGAGTCACAAGAGCACGACAGAACTTGACCAATGTGTGGTATTCTGATGCTACGTAGTGACAGTGTAAGGGTAAGATGCGATGGGGGCTGCTAACCGGTTCCCACGCATAAACTATACAGTGGGTCCCTAAGGGGCCCACTGGGATTATGTAATAACTAGTGTACATGTAGATACATAGGTTATTTACACTGATGGTGATATCCACCCGATCGCCTTCTATTCGCGAGGAATGGCACCTGCCGAAATGAACTATCAGATCTATGACAAGGAGCTGCTCGCCATCTTTTGTGCCTTCAAGCAATGGTGAAACTACTGTCAAGATTGGTTTTTAGGTGTTAATATCGTGTATTAGTGAACACAGCGAATGCCCGAATAACTTGTGTGAATAAGTATGCCGTTCGGCGAATAGGTGAACCAATGAATGTTCACAAGATAAGAGGGTTTGCCTAAACAGGGCTTACCCTATCTACAGTCGTAGCGAAATGGCCCGTGGTTCTTGACGATGTAACATGCAAGATCTCACGGAAGAGCTGTCTAAGTCTCGACAATCCCTTCGCCAACAGCACAGAAAATGGTTCGAAGGCTAAGGTAACGAAGATGAGATATGGGAACTCACCAGTGATGCCTAAGTCCTCTGCTAGTCGAAGATGGAAATCTCCAAGAGAAGGCTTAAGACGATGACCACGGCGAGGTCAGAGCTGCACAAGATGAACGATGTATGATAATTGAACTGGGGAATATACATGCAAATGTAAACTACTTATATCGAATGCTCGTAAGGTATCAGCGAATAGGAAAGAGGCCGTCACAAGTCAGGGTTGGATAGGGGTGCGCAGTCATGATACAACATAGATGAAATAAACATACAATAGAATGTGAGAAGAGGGAGAACATGAAACGACGGAGAGTAAAGGTGGCGAAGGCACTTATGGACAAAACCATGTCTTGGGACCCGCATACATGCTACCCTGCACGGACTCTTGGTCTACTGGGTTGATTCCACACCACCTATGGAAGAGATGCCCTGCGAACACATTTTGACCATACGAATGCCCAATGGGGTTGGATTAAGAAGACAATGGGGTTAATGATGAACCATCATGCCGGGTGAATGGTATCGATCGTATTTGATGGTGTGCCTGCTGGCGAATGATGCGAGCAGCGAATAGCTGTTCAGCGAAATGCAAGGGAGGGCGAACAGAGGTGACATAGGGGAGGAGAGGTGGAGGTGGAGGGCGAAGCCCAGCGAACACTGAGGAGGAGTAGCGAAAGGGGAAATGGGGATACCAAGGTGCAGGAAATACACAGGTCAACTATCAGAACACCATCGGAAGAGGGTCGAGCAGAGGAGGTGGTAGACCCAGTGATGACTGCCAAGTTAGTCCAAAGCCGTCGGTCGTGCGTTTAATGGCGTGGCGATGGTAATTGGCGCGAATCAGCGAGTGTCGGTTGCCGAATCATGACATTGGCGATCGGAACAAACATGAAAATGAGGTGAGAAATGGCAGGACAGAGCACCTGAGTATGAGGAATAAACGCGTCATGACAGACAGGTCCCTTGGTCCGAACACCTGTCAGGGTTCAATTACATCATTCGCTACCGAGCTGGGTGACTTGGCACAAAGCCGGATGCATTGACCCGTCGGGGCGACGTGTACCCTAAAGGGGGGGATGGTGCTTACATATTGGCGAATCCCCACAGCTTCCAGTCGATGTTTAAAACCGGGCAAGTCATTCGTGCCATCATCCTTGACTCTGCATCACTGTTAACATCCATCCAACAGGGCCAGTTGACTGATCCCTTGTCCTCAGCCCACATCACCCGTCTTCAAGCGTGGGGGTCGCTGTGGCATGCAGAAAGCTTGAGGTGGTTGTGGATGTGTTGTGGATGTATACTGTGACTCGCACGTGATGTAATGTTTTAGTCTCATGGTATATAAGGTGTACATGTGGGGTGTTGGTGCTCAGTAACTATTCAGCCTGTAAGTCACGTGATCACATTACTAATAAAATGGCCGGCTTCCCCGCATCGCCATATTTTTGTGACAGTCTGTCCATTGCACAGGACAGACATGCAATGTCGGTGACCGAAATGTGATATGAAATGACATTATTCATTTTAGCAAGTAATACACTGCACTGCATGAAATCGGCCTGCACGTTCCATGTGTGGGTCATTTCGCTGTTGTAGTCGCTTGTTCAGCCTGGAATTGTGCCGCTTGATCTGCTGCACAAAGTCCAAGACTCCCCGGAGCAAGTGGTTGCTCCGCTCCAGCTGCTCGTTTTGACGAATCAGCAAGTCCTTGACCATCCAAGAAACCTCGGCTCCCAAAAACCCATCGGGTTTTAACCCTTTTAACCCTGCTCCCAACGGCCCCGCATGGATGTCTACCGTTGGTATGGCTCCTGACGGCTTGACTGGAGACATCTTGGCCTTCTTCGGCCCCGGTCCCTCAGTCGCATCCTCATCCTTTCGTTTCTGTTTCCCGTCCAGGAAACTGCACCAGACCTTTTGGTCCACGCATTGCTGGCATGCGGTTTTTCTCCTGCGTAGACACCAGGTTTGGCGACACCTGCACGCATCGCAAGGTTCACGCTGAAAAATAAACATAAGTTGTAGCCAAACTGACCCAAGGACTCACCTCTTCATCTGACTCCTCCTTGTCTGACTCCTCGGTCATCTTCCTCTTTTTCGAGCCCGAGGATTTCGGCTTCTCTTTAGCCGCACGTCTTTCAGCTGCATGTTTCATGGCCAGAATCCGAGCCTGCAGGGTTGCCGAATCCACAATAATTGGCTCGGGCGACGGGATGTGGTAGTTCTGATCCACGTCGGCTTGTTGAATCGATTCAGCTTTAAGTATATCCAAAAGCCACTTTTGCTCACATTTGAACACCAGTCCCATCGCTTTCCGAGCCTCGTCAGCTTTCACCTTCAAGGCCCGCTTCTCCACCTCCCGCGCTTCTTTGGCTTTCCAAGCCTCTTCAGCTTTCTTCACTTCTTCCGCTACCCGTGCAGCTTCGGCCTGCGTCTCCTGCTCCTTCCGTTTCACCTCGGCTTTTTCGGCATCCTCCCGCCGCTTCTTCTCTGCAGCTTCTTTGCGCTCCTGTGCAAGTCACCGTTTTTCTTGCAATTCCTTCATCTGCTCCGCAGCTTCGCACTCAGCTTGCATGAGCTCAGCATCAACCTCGTCAACCTTGCCAATGGAGATTTCACGTGCATCTGACATGATCTGTGATTTCTGATGATGATGGGAGAAGACAAGAAGCAGAACGTGAAACAAAGCTTATGTAACTTCCCTGACCTGGCAATCTCTGGGATCTCGCTTATGGCCTCATGGGTTCGGCCATAAGGGGGAGGTACTGTTATGACCCGTTCCCGAATCCAGACCGAAGCTCAGCTTCAGCTCTCATTCGGGAACCTCGGGTTATTCTCAGCTTCCTTCAGGTTTCCCTTCGCACTTCCCATCACCCCTGATTTCCTTTTCTAGTTAGTTCCCCATTTGCCTGACCCTTGTTTCCCCTGACCGTTGATCCAATCATGTTCTCTTCACGACCCTGCATGCTACTTTACTATATAGAGCTCCAGTCCATGTACAGTGGCTCCCCAGTTGAGATATCGAATTAGCTTATGATACTTGAGACCCTCTGCTTGATATCGAAACCCACATCTCAGCTTATAGCCGAGACCTCTCCCGAAATTAGGGCGGAACATAGAGTGGGCGCAACCCAAGAGGTTGAAGCCAAGCCCTCTGACCCGAGACCCGAGACCCGAGTTCGGCTTCGGTATAGCCGAACTACAGTACAAACACAAACCTTAACAGCCATCGGCAGCCTTGCTACAACCTATCGTAGTCTGGGACAGTGGAAGGATGCTCAGGAGCTGCAGATTAAAGTCATGGAGACAAGCAAGAGGGTCCTTGGTGAGGAGCACCCTCACACACTGACTGCCATGAACAACCTTGCTACAACCTATCAGAGTCTGGGCCAGTGGATGGATGGTCAAGAGCTGTATGTGAAGGTCATGGAGGCAAGCAAGAGGGTCCTTGGTGAGGAGCACCCTCACACACTGACTGCCATGGACAACCTTGCTACAACCTATCAGAGTCTGGGCCAGTGGATGGATGGTCAAGAGCTGTATGTGAAGGTCATGGAGGCAAGCAAGAGGGTCCTTGGTGAGGAGCACCCTCACACACTGACTGCCATGGACAACCTTGCTACAACCTATCAGAGTCTGGGCCAGTGGATGGATGGTCAAGAGCTGTATGTGAAGGTCATGGAGGGAAGCAAGAGGGTCCTTGGTGAGGAGCATCCTGACACACTGACTACCATGGGCAACCTTGCTGCAACCTATCAGAGTCTGGGCCTGTGGAAGGATGCTCAGGACCTGGAGCAAGTGTGATAACATTATAAAAGATAAGTGCAAAACGCTATAAGAAACCCTTGTCAAAGTTATATTCTAAAAAAGAAAGATTGACAATTGGATCTTGTGAGTGTAGGGGAACAACTGAGACCCTATGGGCTCACATCCAGTCCAGAGCAGCTGGGCCAGAGTTGGTAGTATAAGGGGAAGTTAGGTCAGCATCCTCTGCCCAAGCATCATTCATTGGGGAAAGGAGTGTTAGACAGCGGTTGGATGCTGTTACGACACAATCCTTCAGAGGGGGGTTGGCCGAGCTTGGGGACAAGACCTGAGGCAAGGTCTGAGGTTATAGAATTAGGTTCAGAGAGGGAGGTCAGTGTAAGAGCCTAGCCTCTGGCTGGTTATTTACCAGTGATACCTCTAGCTGTCCCTCCGAGGCTTATGAATGCCATACCCTAGCCTTGTGATTATAAACCCAAGCCCAAGCTCATGGGAGGATGTTCAGGATGTTCAGATTGACAGTAATGTACATTCTTCTAGGATATATTAGATTAGTCTTCTGTTACGCATACGACATGTAAAAGTTTGTGTTCCTTTGCATATGCTTTACCCTGTTTTCCTCCCATGTGACATTGTGAGACAATGCTTACTCTTTGTTTCATGGGATATCCTTTGAGACAATTGTTACTAAGTATTTGTGTCATTGCACTGCAGGCATATAAAAGATTTCTTGTCTGAAAAACTGTTTAAAAAACTGTAAAGATTTTCCAAATATTTTTAGTGTTTTTTATGTAAAAAAAACTTGAATAAAATTTTATGTTTTTGTTAGAATTTGTTGAGCAAGAAAATTGTAAAAATGTTTAAAGTTTTTTTGTAGGGTTTTTTATGTCTTTTTATAAGTTTCTTTGTGAACATACAAAGAAACCCATAAAAAACCCTGAAAAAAACTTTGAATTTTTTTACAATCTTCTTGCTTGACAAATTCTAATAAAAACACAAAATTTTACTATAGTCTTTTTACATAAAAAAAAAACACTAAAAATATTTGGAAAATCTTTACAGTTTTTTGACAGTTTTTCAGACCAGAAAACCTTTCTATGCCTGCAGTGTTGGTTACTTATGGGCATACTGTGCACTTTGCATATGTTTTACCCTGTTTTCCTCCCATGTAACATAGTGAGACTGTAAATAACCTATGTACATTGTATCTTAGCTAATGCCAGTGGGCCCCTATGCACCCACTGTATAGTTGGTGCATGGGAACTGTCCGGCAGTTCCCCATCTTACTCTTACCTTACAACTGTCACTACGTAGCATCCAGAATACCAAAGTTCTGTCTGCCCTTGTGACACAAGGTCTTAGGATCATACTTCCTTACACCTTTTTGAACTAGCCTGCAGTTGATCACCAAGTGACCAACTGATTGTGGACTCGGAGTGATCTTGAAAAAGAATGCTACATCAATGACAATTCATCGTTGAACCCTCCAGTAGACCCTTCTACTGTCGGCTGCAAGCGTGATGATTCCATGAAGTCGAAGATAGTTGGGAGCCTCGAGCTTGTGGCCCCAACCCCAGGTGCAGCCTAGTGACATGACGGCTGATGCTACCCTGGGCTCCAAGCCCAGGGACCCAGAGGTCTTATACCTCACCATGCTTATCCCCCAATCGAGTGTGAGGAAGCACCCAATCACATGTTGCTTTGTGGCCAATGGGTGTGCAAGCATCCCTGTCAGAGGATTCCTCTGACAGAGATGCTTGCACGACAGGGGATGGGGAGCGAGACAAGGTGGTGAACTGGAGTGCTCCTGCATGCTTGGGGGACGTTGGTTGGCACTGTAGTGTATGTTGTGAGACGTGGCAATGGTGTCGGTGGTGTGGGTGTGGTTCCGGCTAGTGCCGTAGGGCAAAGAGGTGGAAGAGCTGTTGTTGTTTGAGGAACATCATGATTTCGAGTTCAACGTTTGACTAGCAGACATGGTGGTGGTTGGAGGGAGCAGAATATGCGTCAACTGCATGGTATGTAGTATCAGACCACGTTATGTGAGCTCGCATGTACAAACCATCAATGTGTCCATAGGCACCCTTGTAGTGCCGTACCCATACCATTGAGCAGTTTTATTACCCAGGATATGGTACGGATATGGTACAGAGCCAACTGTAAGTTGGCCATATGACATATGGCTGTAACCATACACCGTACGGCACTGAGCCCTAATGGGAGCTTTAGCTTGTGTCCAGTGATGTACAAAAGATGAAAATTTTATAGTGTTCAATTGCATGAATACAAATATGAGCTTGTTGCTTATTTTTTGTGGAGTCATTTTACCAAAAAATCATGCTATTTGAAGTAGAATTTAGCTCACAATTGCACTCGCAAGGTAGGTATTTTTTTCAAACTCAGAAAATGTGCATGCCTTATGTCATGCAAAGAGCTGTAACTAGTTTATTTTTTGAAATGTGTCAATGATGTGACCCAGGCACTCCATTCTGTCAGGGGACACCCTGTATTCCAGTTCCGACAGCACCCTAAGTTCCGACTCCATTTCTGACTCCACTCCCAGTTCTGCTTCCATCTCCAACTCTGCTTTCAGAAATGATTCCGCTTCTTGGAGAACTCCCCCCAGTTCTGTTTGCCTTGCCAATTCCACTCCAATTTCTGACTTCTGCTCTCGGAACAGTGTTGGAAGTCAAGTGACTTGCGTAGTATGTGGCATCAAGGGTCGATCAAGGGTCAGGGAGGTCAGGGGGATGCAGGGTTGATGGCAAGTGCGAAGTGTTGTCCCTGGCTGCAGACTAGCATAGTATAATACAGGCTCGCTCACATTGGGGGTCCTTAGACTTTTCTCTTTGGATTTCCCCTTGTCAGGTGAGAATCCCCTCTCTTGTATACTCTGTTCATTTAAACATACTTCAGATTTCCCCTTGTCAGCTGTGTGGTAGTGTGGCCTCCACAGCCAGCTAGGGTTTCCCTTACACATTCTATGTGAATAGAAGTCCACTTTCTTCTTACTCAAGAAGAGGTGGTTCTTCCGCAGCCTGTCAAAAACTATGCCAAGGTGCTCCTTGTGCTCTTCAATTGAGTGTGAGAAGATGAAAATGTTGACCATGTATACATGGATGAAGCGACCTATACAGTTGCAGAAGATTGCCATCATCAGACATTGGAACATCAATGGCGCATTGCAGTCTCCCATCTGTATTACTTGGCTCCTAAATGTGCCAAGTATCATAGCAAAAGCCGTTTTTGGTATGTCTTCCACGTGGATCCATATTTGCTCATATGCCTCAGACATCTTGAGTTTGTTTGATACCTGCAGCACCCCATGTCGCTGCAGATGATGTCCTGATCCAGGAGGGGTGTGATGTCCTTCACAGTATTCTCATTCTGCTGTTGCAGATCGAAGACGATATGGAGTGTACAGTTCTTTTTTGGCATGCGCAGCATAGGCACTGCTTGGTGTGTGGCTGCTGGTATCCACCACTTTGCAGTGGTGTAATGCTTGAGCTTCACGGATAGCTCCTCACGAAAGTGCTCTGGGAACTCGACTCACCCTTGGGCCTTGGTCATCATTCAGTGGCCCTTTGTCATCGAACAACACCTTCCCTGTGGGGATGATCTCACCCCCAAGATCACCCCTGGGCTGAAGTCCAGGATTATGCCTAGCTTCATCAAGAATGGTGTCCCAAGGATTGCATCATAATATTTGATGTTTGCCACATCGAAGTACTTGTTGTGAGTCTCACAACCAAGCTTGATGGTCGTGTTCATTCTGTAGTTTATTGTGGAATGACTGCTAATACAGGCCAGTTGCAATGCAATTAGCTGGTACAGGGTGAATGTTTTCATGCCCTTTGCCTGTGTAAACTCCGGGGATATTAGTACTCCTTCACTCCTGCTGTCGAGGAGGCAGTGGGCCTTCACACCATTGATCTCCCAGTACCCCAAGAGGGTACAGCTCTCATTGTGCAGCCGTGTGGGCCACAATCTTGTTAAAAGGGTACAAGGGGGGAGATGGAGACAGAGACGGAATGGAACACAATGCGCAATGCGCGAGACGAAACACTAGTGAGGACTGCTGTTAACTCACTCAACCGGACTCAAGCTATGTGAGTGGACGGGCTGAAACCGATCAATTCAATGTAACTAATGGTCTAGCTACTTATACAAGTCTGTCATAGGGGTGGGATACCGGCAGAAAGTCTTGGAACATGAGCCGGTATTATGACCGGTGATGAGTCACGGAAGTAGCACATGGATGTGACAGCAGACAGATCACTAGCTAGAAGAGTGGGGAAAATACTAGAAATCATGGGAAAAATACTACTGGATTCACAAAAAATCTCTGTTTGGTCTGATGGTGATACATCGGTTTGGCTGCCTTGTCTGCAGGAGCTGCTGTATGTGCCGCCATTAATGTGGTGGCTGTATCATCATCTGGCATGATTCTGATCATGCTGGACCAATAAGCAGCATGATTATCCACTCTCTCCTTGTCCCAGTTGTATACTAGGACAGTTCTGGGTCCCACTCATTGGCAGGGCCTTCTGCCTCTCCCTGGGCCTTGGTATCTCGAGGCTCACTCTCCCCCTCTTCATCAATTGGCTGAAGAGAGGCGTGGCCGGGATCCGTTTCCGGATCCTCATCATCGTCCTGCCTTGTGGCCCCCGTCTGTATGCTGGACTTAAGCCATGGGCATTCCGCTTGCCTATGGCCCATTTGGCCACACTCAAAGTAGGTAATATTGCTTTGGGTGTTGGCAGGTCAATCCAGTGGCAGACCCATAGGTTTGGGTGGGAAGCTTGGCTTAGCTGAGCTTCCCATCACCTGAGGTTGTTTGACCTCGGGCCGTCATCCAGCTGGCGCTGGGCGTGGAGCCTGTGAGCATTGGAATGTCCTGCTCTTCAACAATGATACAGGCCTGCTTGGGTCAGTTTGTGACACTGGCTTGCTTGTTGCAAGCTGTGATGTGCTGGCTGATGTGGCCACAATCTCAGCCCTGCACATCCACATGTTATATTGGGATTCCTCTTCTATCATGCAGGCTGTCTCATAGAGTTGCTCGATTGATCTTGACTCTGCATTGTAGCCCTTCTTGAGGATTTCATTGCACACTGTCTCACGCAATGCTGATGAACCATTCTCTGCAACATGTAATCATCTGGTGGCTGTATCATATGCACCACGTATTTTGTGAGGTCATTCAGCATCTCCTGAACAGTTTTCATACCTTGTATGACTACGTCAAATCTATTTGATGCGTTGTGATATGTCAGTGTGTGTAGGAACCTCTTTTGCAGTCCCTGCATCACTGTTTCCAATGTCCAGTTGCGGACTGGGCGATCAAAACATTCTATGTTTTGGAGGAACCATTCCTGAGCCTCCCCTGTGAGGTGCATGCCTACATATCTGACCTGCATGTCTACACTGGTCGGGCCTAATAGGAAATTCATTTTGAGCCACTTCAAGATGGCTGATATGAAGACCTGGAACTATTTGAGGTCCAACCCTCCCGCATATGGCTCAGGGTGTGCCAGCTTTACTCTGGCTTTAGCTAGCATGGACTCGGGTCCATGTCTGCAGCGTCTGTGGCCATGCAGATCATCCATGTGATGCTGTTGTATGGCTCTTGTGAGCCATATGTTTGGTCTGGTATGCCCTGACCTTCAGTTGGGGCCATCAACCATTTGTGTGGCTTTGATGCTGCATGAGGCGGGTCATTATATGACCTGCTGACACAGGCCCAGGATCTGGGGCCTCTGGCCTGCGGGTGTCAGGTGGGGGCCCATGATGGGTGTCCTCCATTATTCCCACGTTGTGGATGTGCAGCCTGCCATTGTATGCTGTGCAGGCCTGTTGTGCTTCCTGCCTGGCGCGTGCAGGCTGCTCGTCCAGCTGCTGAGTGGCATGGCTCTGGGCCACGGCATCTTCTGCATTTTTTGCTATCAGCTCAAGGGGCCGCACTGGCTTCCTTTCACTGCCAGTGTGCAGCTTCGAGCTCTAAGCTCTCTGTCATGGCCACAGAGTCAGGCTCTGAGATGACTTGTTCCCTGATGATCTGTTGGATTGTTTTGTGGCTGCCCATCAGGGCAGCTGGTGCTGTGTGCAATTCATCTCTGAACCATATGTCTTGTGCCCTGGGAGTGAGGGGTGGCAGCATGCATCATCTGTCTTGCTCTTTGTCTCGTGGCCTCTGTGCCAGCACATTTCATTCCTCAGTTCACTCTCTCGAACTTCAGCTCGGACACCCTCAAGCACTGCTGTGCCACATTGTCATTTGTCCTCAGCTTCTTGCACCTCATAGTCCAGGCCCTTGACATCTTCTGTGAGGCCACATTGGGTGGCCTATCCTTGCATTCACATTTTTTGTTTGTGGCAAGGGCGGCAGCGTTCTGTTGAATTGCTTTGTGCATCTGAGTGTTTAGTCTCAGTGCTGTTATGGTCTTGTAGGCCAGGGTAGGTCTCGAGCTCTTTCTGCTGGAGCTCAAGTACTCAGAGTCCTGACTATCCTCAGGTGCCCACTTCTTGTGCCATTGTTCCCCTTCAGGCATGACTGTCACTCGACTCCTCGAGCGTCAACCAGATCTTTGACTGTGAGGTTGTCTCAATGTCTGGTCTGACTGAGACCCTCTGCCATCTAATGACAGTGAGGCTTCTCTGCCCTTGCCTTTGTCTCCAGGAAATGGGGACTGGGGCAGTGACACCAACTGGCTTCCAGGTGGCACCTCATCCTTGACCATGTTGGGCGACATGTGATCAGGGGCTTCCTCACCCTCTATTGAGGGGACGAGCATGGTGAGGTCTATGACCTCTCCATCCTCTGGGTCCCTGGGCTTGGAGCCCAGGGTAGCATCAGCCGTCATGTTGCTAGGCTGCACCTGGGGTTGGGGCCATGGGCTGGAGGCTTGCATCTGTCTTTGACTGCATGGAATTGTCACGCTCACAGCCGACAGTAGAAGGGCCTACTGGAGGGTTCAACCATGAATGGTCACTGACGTAGCAATCTTTTTCCAGATCACTCCAAGTCCACAATCAGTTTGTCACTTGGTGATCAACTGCAGGCTAGTTCAAAAAGGTGTAAGGAAGTGTGATCTTTAGACCTTGTGTCACAAGGGCAGACAGAACTTGACCAAGATGTGGTATTCTGGATGCTATGTAGTGACAGTTGTAAGGTAAGAGTAAGATGGCTGTCATGACCCGTCTATTCCCCTTACCTCTCTGTCTCTACGTTACCCCTCATTGATCCTCCTGCATCTTCACCTGAGTTCACCTTACCCTTCGACCACTCCTCCTCTATGTTCGCCCCATTCACCGAAAGACCATTCGCTGCTCGCATCATTCACCAGCAGGCACGCCATCAAACACAATCGACACCCTCTACCCAGCATGATGGTTCATCACTGGCCCCATCATCTTCTTGATCCAACCCCTTTGGGTGTTCATATAGCCGGAGTGCATTTGCGGGACGTCCTACCCGTAGGCCGTGCGGGATCAACCCAGCAGCCAAAGAGTCCATGCAGGATAGCGTATATGCAGGTCCTGTTTCGGAACCCTTCAAGACTTTGGTGTTATTGCTAACACTTCAATCTATCAGAACGTGTCGTTTACGAGACTCAAAGAATATTAAACAATGCTGCAGCACAACTCCGGAAATAATTTAATATTTGTACCTTGGTTGCAATCCGCGTAAAAACTAGTCCAAGTTAATACGGATGGAAGGCAATGTGTTTCTTAGCAGCACTGAACAATAAACTAAAAGACTGTAGGTTCAAGGACACTATCGGGGTCCAAGCGTATTCCAAAATATAAAGGAATGTACTTAGCAGGCGAGTTTATAAATGGACTGCCCTGATAATCTACCAGCACACAGCAATAAAACGAGAGGCAAAGAATAGAATCTAAAGCGGCTTTTACAAGTAACAGGAATTGACTTGTGAAAGATATTAACCAGGAAAATCAACTGATCAACTCTCTCGGGTATTGGAGTGCGAATGGCAAGACTATCAATTGACAGACTCACTCTGTAGAATTACACCCGGAGGATTAGTCTAGGTGGCTAAGCAGAAAGGTATCTACTTAACAAGGAATTAGACACTAAAGTAAGTGAATAACCCTAGCTGGGGTTAGCAGCTTAGTAAGATGCAAGTCACACGAGTCACGTGTAGGATAGAAGCAGTAGATTGCTAGATTGGATTATTATCCTAGGGGGTCAGAATGGCCTCCTTTTATATTGTAAATTACACAGGATTATGTAAAATGGGGAGCTTCTATCTATTAGGCGAGTGATGTCATAAGTAAATATTTGCGCAGCTAAAACACACCCTCGTAACTATAGTGGTGTGTTTGTGCGAGGAAATTAAGAATAGATAGCCAATCACCTTCCCCGATCTGCACAGCCCGGCATAGCCTTACACAGCCCTGCATAGCCTTGCATAGCCTTGCATAGCCCTGCACAGCCCTATGATGTCAAGGGTCCTATTTCAGGGGTTGTAGCCCTAAACTTGGAGGCTCAGCATCCAATAAGATTGCTTGATTATGCACCCTAGTTTTGGCTCTGCATATCATTGGGCAGTCTTGCACACAGCCTTACACAGCCATGGTTGCTATGAAGCAAGTCATGTGTCTGCTGGGTTTGAACTATATTTAGGTGTACAGGCTTGTGTAAGCTGCACCGGATATTCCCAATCTCACCAGCTGAGATTGAAAGAGCCAAAGTGTCGGAGTTGTGGGTGTTTGAGGACGTGCGGCTGCATAAGCACGTTCGAGGTTCACTCCGGTCAGAGTTTGAAATTGAGCGCCAATGACAAAGTTATGGACTCTCATGGGTTCATAACCTTTGTCAAGCAAAATACGGCGGTTTTGAGCCAAGGAGGTCAGAAAAATTGGCGAGAAAATGCCAGAAAATTCAAGGAATATTCTAAATCCAGTTCCCCATCAAATCTGCGTGTATTGGCTGAGGTCAAGATGGGAAAAAGGTTTTTTACAGACTTTTTAATGCTTTTTTCGAGGTTTTTAGACTAGAAAGATGGTTCCTACACAGGTCCCAAGGCGCATTTTCGTACATAAGTACCTTCGTCCCCTTTCCTCCCTGTCATTTCACTTTCGCACCCCTATCCAACCCTGATTCCAGACGGCCTCTTTCCCATTCACTAGCATCATATGAGCATTCGATATAAGTAGTCTACATTCGCATGTATATTCCTCAGTTCAACTATCATACATCTATCTTGTGCAAAACTTGACCTCACTGTGACTATTGTCTTGAGCCCTCTCCTGTAGATTTCTATCTTCAACCAGAGAAAGACTTAAGCATCACTGGTGAGTTTTCATACTTCATCTTTGTTACCTTAGCCTTCGAACTATTATCTGCACTGTCGGCGAAGGGCTCCAAAGGAGCGCCTTCACTGGTGAAAGGATTGTTGCTGCTTAAACAACCTTTCCGTGACACCTTGCACATTACATCGTCAAGTGCCATGGGCTATTTTGCTACAACTGTAGATAGGGCAAGTCCTGATTGGGCAGCCCTCTTATCTTCTGAACATTTATTGGTTCACCTTATTTGCCAAACAGAATACTTATTTGCACAAGTATTCGGGCATTCACTGTGTTCACTAATACACGATATTAATGCCTAAAAACCAATCTTGACAATGGGGAACCGCCAGACAGCTCCCATGCACTAACTATACAGTGGGTCCATAGGGGCCCACTGGCATTAGCTAAGATACAATGTACATAGGTTATTTATAGTCTGACTATGTCACATGGGAGGAAAACAGGGTAAAACATATGCAAAGCACATGGTGTGCCCATAAGTAACCAATGACACAAATCCTTAGTAATGTTTGTCTCAAAGGATAGTCAATGAAACAAAGAGTAAGCATTGTCTCACAATGTCACATGGGAGGAAAACAGGGTAAAGCATATGCAAAGGAACACAAACTTTTACATGTCGTATGCATAATAGAAGACTAATCTAATATATCCTATGTTAAGACTATATGTCGTACTGATGTTTGGCTCTAAACCAGAGCCGAATTGGGATCTCAGAACAGAGGGCTTGGCTTCAACCTCGTGGGTTGTGCCCACTCAGTGTTCCACCCTAATTTTGGGAACAGGCTTGGCTATAAGCTGAGAATCGGGAGATATAGTAAAGTAGTATGCAGGGTCAGGGGGATCAATGATCGGAACTAGTGGACAAGGGGAACAATGTCAGGGGACACAATGTTTTCCAGTTCCAGCTCCATGTCAAGTTCCAACTCCATTTCTGACTCCACTTCCAGTTCTGCTTCAATTTCCAACTTAGCTTTTGGAAATGGCTCCGCTTCTGGGAGAACTTCCACCAGTTCCATTTGCCTTGCCAATTCCACTCCACTCTCTAACTTCCGCTCTCGGAATAGTGTCAGGAGTTGACTCATGTAGTAGGTGGCATCAAGGGTTGATCAAGGGTCAGGGAGGTCAGGGGGATGCAGGGCTGATGGCGAGTGCTGAGTGTTGTCCCTGGTTGCAGACTAGGATAGTATAATACAGGCTTGCTGACAGTGGGGGTCCTTAGACTTTTCTCTTCAGATTTCCCCTTGTCATGTGAGAATCCCCTCTCTTGTATACTCTGTTCATTTATACATGGTTCAGATTTCCCCTTGTCAGTTGTGTGGTAATATGACCTCCACACCCAGCTAGGGTTTCCCTTACAAACAAAGGGTTGAACATACAGGGAACTAACTAACAAGGGGAATTAGGGTTGGTGGAAAGGTATGAAGAGAACCTGAGGAAAGCTGAGTGAAACCTGAGGTTCCCGAGGAAGTACCCAAGCCGAGGCTTTGGGACAGGGCTTGGGAATGGATCATAACATCCTAGAAGAATGTACATTATTGTCAATATGAACATCCTTCCATGAGCTTGGGCTTGGGTTCATAATCACAAGGCTAGGGTATGGCATTCATAAGCCTCGGAGGGACAGCTAGAGGTATCACTGGTAAATAACCAGCCAGAGGCTAGGCTCTTACACTGACCTCCCTCTCTGAACCTAATTCTATAACCTCAGACCTTGCCTCAGGTCTCATCCCCAAGCTCGGTCAACCCCCCTCTGAAGGATTGTGTTGTAACAGCATCCAACCGCTGTCTAACACTCCTTTCCCCAATGAATGATGCTTTGGCAGAGGATGCTGACCTAACTTCCCCTCACACTACCAACTCTGGCCCAACTGCTCTGGACTGGATGTGAGCCCATGGAGTCTCAGTTGTTCCCCTACACTCACAATATCCAATTGTCAAGACTCATTTCCTCCTATCATGCAATCTATCTGCCACAGTTTGCTTAATGGCAGTAGATACTTAGTTATATCTCGCATAGTATAAAGTGCATCGTAAGCATCTGACACTTAGAGCACTATAATTGATACTCTCTGTCTCTCACAGAAGTGGTGGTGTTGCAGTTGGCAGGACTTGGTACACAGCATAGTCATAACAGTTCCTATGTGAGATCAATTCTCTCCTGTTTTGAGAGTAGGTGGGCAAGGAATGTGGAAGGGAATGTGCCCTTGGTGGTCACAAATCAACACAAATTCCATTATATAAATTATGTGTGTGTGTGTCCCTTCTAATCTTCGGCATTGAGGTATATATACTATATAACATTGAGTTTTCTAATTGTGAACTACAATTCTGTAGTGGAATGAGCATGAAAAAAAAAAGAATGAAAATATAGTAGCCTTTCAAAGAGCTTTAATAATGACAAAAACAATCAAGAGCATGAATTTTTAGATTAAAAGTACCGACAGAAGCAAAAGCCCAATTATTGTTTTAAATTTTGGTTACTACATTTCTTGGTGAGTTTTTCTAGTATTATGGAAGCAGCTAAATATATTTACTTTCTCTTTCTTTTTTAGACAATAACTTTAACAAGGGTTTCTTACAGCTTTTTGCACATATCTTTTAAAATGTTATCACACTTGCTTGGGATTGAGAAAACACTAAATTTGGTGAAAGTGTTTTGTTACACGAAAGACTCCTAAAATTTTTGGGAAAATCTTGGCTGTCTTTTAAACAGTCTTTCACACCAAAAATTCTTTATACAGCCAGTATTGTGAAAAGCCTAGCCTGTGTCTATCCATAGGTGTGGGCTTGTGTCAGTATGTTGGGATGCTCTTCACCAAAGACCCTCCTCCTTATCTCTATGACTTGAACCTCCAGGTCGTGAGCATCCTTCCACTGGGCCAGACTCCGATAGGCTGCAGCAAGGTTGCCCATAGTAGCCAGTGTGTCAGGATGCTCCTCACCAAGGACCCTCTTCCTTGCCTCCATGACTTTAATCTCCAGCTCCTGAGCATCCTTCCACCGGCCCAGACTCTGATAGGTTGCAGCAAGACTGCCCATAGCAGCCAGTGTGTCAGGATGCTCCTCACCAAGGACCCTCTTCCTTGCCTCCATGACTTTAATCTGCAGCTCCTGAGCATCCTTCCACCGGCCCAGACTCTGATAGGTTGCAGCAAGACTGCCCATAGCAGTCAGTGTGTCAGGATGCTCCTCACCAAGGACCCTCTTCCTTGGTGAGGAGCATCCTGACACCCTGACTGCCATCGCAAACCTTGCTGCAACTCATCAGAGTCTGGGCCATTGGAAGGATGCTCGGGTGCTGGAGATTAATGTTATGGAGGCAAGGAAGAGGGTCCTTGGCGAGGAGCATCCTGACACACTGATTGCCATGGGCAGCCTTGCTGCAACCTATCAGAGTCTGGGCCAGTGGAAGGATGCTCAGGAGCTGGAGATTAAAGTCATGGAGGCAAGCAAGAGGGTCCTTGGTAAGGAACATCCTGACACACTGACTACCATGGGCAACCTTGCTGCAGCCTATCGGAGTCTGGGCCAGTGGAAGGATGCTCAGGAGTTGCAGATTACAGTCATGGAGGCAAGGAAGAGGGTCCTTGGTGAGGAGCATCCTGACACACTGACCGCCATGGGCAGCCTTGCTGCAACCTATCGGAGTCTGGGCCAGTGGAAGGATGCTCAGGAGCTAGAGATTAAAGTCATGGAGGGAGGCAGGCAGATCCTTGGTGAGGAACATCCTGACACACTAAACGCCATGGGCAGCCTCGCTGCAACCTATCAGAGTCTAGGCCAGTGGAAGGATGCTCAGAAGCTGCAGATTAAAGTCATGGAGGCAAGCAACAGGGTCCTTGGTGAGGAGCATCCCAACACAGTGATCACCATGGCCAACCTTGCTGCAACCTATCGGAGTTTGGGCCAGTGGAAGAATGCTCAGGAGCTGGAGATTACAGTCATGGAGGCAAGCAAGAAGGTCCTTGGTGAGGAGCATCCTGAGACACTGACTACTATGGGCAACCTTGCTGCAACCTATCAGAATCTGGGCCAGTGGAAAGATGCTCAGGAGCTGCAGATTAATGTTATGGAGGCAAGGAAGAGGGTCCTTGGCGAGGAGCATCCCAACACACTGACCGCCATGGGCAGCCTTGCTGCAACCTATCGGAGTATGGGCCAGTGGAAGGATGCTCAGGAGCTGCAAGTTAAAGTCATGGAGGCAAGCAAGAAGGTCCTTGGTAAGGAGCATCCCAACACACTGATTGCCATCGGCAACCTTGCTGAACCCTATTGGAGTCTGGGCCAGTGGAAGGATGCTCAGGAGCTGCAGATTACAGTCATTGAGGGAAGCAAGAGGGTCCTAGGTGAGGAGCATCCTAACACACTGACCGCCATTGCCAACCTTGCTGCAATCTATCAGAGTCTGGGCCAGTGGAAGGATGCTCAGGAGCTGGAGATTAAAGTCATGGAGGCAAGGAAGAGGGTCCTTGGTGAGGAGCATCCCAACACACTGACCACCATGGCCAGCCTTGCTGCAACCTATTGGAGTCTGGGCCAGTGGAAGGATGTTCAGGAGCTGCAGATTAAAGTCATGGAGGGAAGCAAGAGGGTCCTAGGTGAGGAGCATCCTAACACACTGACCGCCATCAACAACCTTGCTGCAACCTATCGGAGTCTGGGCCAGTGGAAGGATGCTCAGGAGCTGGAGATTAAAGCCTCTCTCAGTGAATTTATTGTCACTGAGAGAGGAGCACTATCCTGTCTCAGAAGGCATATACATGCACCCGGCCCTTTAGCGCTCAAGAGCTCGCGCGTCGAAGTCATTTCAAACTCCGCTGGGTGCAGCCGCCTGTGAAAATAGAGATAACAAAGTGAAATAGAGAGATAGGGAGTGACTGGAAATTTTCGAAAATAATCAGAGAAGTGAATGCATGGTACAAGAACAATGTGAGAAGAGATTGAAACACCATACAATAACTCGAACATATTATGCTTGATTTTGGTGCAGGAGCATAATGCACCCAACAACCTTCGCATCCCACCACTACCTAAAACAGGGCCCATGAATGCCCACTGGAAGCAAGCTGTGCATGACTGGCAAGAGCAGGACCTTTCCTGAGGCCATTCCATCACCCTCAAGGACTGGCAGCCGACCTGGTATAGCGGAGCGAACGGAGAGGCTTTCAGCATGCAGTACAGGAAACGGAAGCTGATAGCACTAGAGTTTTTAGAGAGGTGAGAGCACACAGTTCTGTCCTGTAGCATAAAGGGCTGACAGAGTACAACTGACCATAGCTGCAAGGGAGACGAAAATGAATTCCTGTGCAAATGGCCGGTAGCAGACTCTGGCAGCCCGACCAAGCTGCTCAAGGCAATCCACTGCGCGTGAATCGAGTCCGGCTCCGCGAAGCGCCGCAGGACTAAGGAACCTAAGGAATGACGTCCCGTCGTTGGCCAGCCAGAGTGAAGGAGCCAAAGTGTACAAGAGGAACACAGGGAGGACAGCAGAGAATTCACCAGCGCAGTTTTTTTGAGTTACACTTAAGAATCTCAAGAATGATCTGTATATTTGTTCCTTTCTGATAGTTTACATATGGGGACACACAAAGAGGCCGGCCAAAGGAGGGCCTATGATTGTCTTGTGTTACGTATCGAGATTTCCGCTAAGTCGGAACTGTTATTATATGGCAGAAGGACATTTCCCAGTCAGGACATTCATCATCTTATTCATTTCATCATGAACTATTTTCCTATCTATCATTTCACAAGCTATGACCTCATACTCCTATTATCATCATCATCATCTATTCAGCTCTGCTGATATATTATGCATATAGGAGCATGCAGCATCATTATTGACATCATTATGCTCCTATCCCCTAGTAACATCATAGTTCACATGATTATTTCCCCCTGTTCTGTACTGCTTAAATACTTGGACTTTACACCAGAATAAATGAGCGACTTAACAATCTTTTTCCTTAGAGCTTCGAGTTATAAGCTTCTTTGGACTATTATTGTTTCCTCCTCAACTCTTACTCTAAGAACACTGCTCAATTCTAGAACTCTAGAACATTGCTTTTATCCTTTACCAGAACATTGCTTAAATCTCTGTTACACCATTGTTCATTCAACCTCGACCTCTCAATCCAATTCATATTAGGAACTGGAAAGGACAGTGGCTTCAACTTGTAGGTTGCGCCCCCAATGAACTATCGTCCTAAGTATTTCGGAAATGAGTCGGAAGTCGGAAAGTACTGAACTAGAGGTTGGTCGGAACTTGAGTCGGAACTGAGGCGGAAGGCGGAAGATGGAAGGCGGAGAGACTGAGGTCTTGCTAGACTCGCTGTGCTAAGACCAGGAGATGGAGCGAAGGAAATCAAGTATCGAAGGTGATTATCTGATTGCAGAATAACAGACATACATGAGGGGGTTTTATACAAAGAGCAGAAACAACAAGTAATGGTATGATACTAAGCAAGTTCCGGAGGGTGCGGGAATCAGATAGACATATGGGGTAAGTAACTAATACGGAACAATGGGTGACAAGGGGGGTGCAGGGTAGGGTAAGTACAATGGCAAAGAACAAGGCGGGTAAGTACAATAGGCATCGGAAGAAACGGAACTACGGAAATGGTATCTTGCTGTGCTCAGGGTCGAGTACGGGGGCCGGTATCTGGAGGTTGCCAGGGGTACTGAAAGAGCAAGGGAGGAGGGTTGCGGATATTGCGGATGTCGGAATAGAGTCGGAGGTGGCGCGGAGGTGGCGCGGAGGATGTGCGGAGGTGGCGGATATGGTTGATCAGAACAGTCGTAACATCTTGTAGGTCCTTGGCGCGGTCAAGTAAGCAGAGCTGGGAAGGGAGTGGGGGCGGACAGTCACGGTGCACATGCCAGCCACACCGTAATTCAGACACGCGACCCTGGAGCAGAGAGACGGACCGGCCAAAAAGGCGAGGGTCCTATGATCACCTTGCCCAGTGCGGTCAGGCAGGCAGAGGTCCTCAGAGCCAGGGGGGGAGGCACCATCATGCGGACTGTCCTCCCATCTCTGATCTCGGGGGATCTGCCCGCCCCGCCTGCTTGACCGCGCTGAGGACCTACAAGGGGATCATAGGTCTTCCCTTTGGGGCCGGCCCCTCTCTCTCTCTGTCGCAGCCTGACAGGGTCACGCGTCCGGCGGGTTGACAAGCCCGAGGGGACGGTGCGTGTGACCGTGCAAGAGTCGCGAACCCCACGGCAGCGCCCCCCTGCGCCTGCTTTGACCGCGGGAGATTCTAGGTGCTGCTCAAGGTGCTGCTCAGTGCCGCGGTCAAAGGATCGAGAGCGAGAGTGCCCATGCATGTGACCATGGCCGTCGCCTGGCAGCGCGGCACGCTGCCTGGCGCACGCCTAGTTTGGAACCTCGACGTAAACCTGGCGAAGTAAGTAAGTATTAAAATGTATCATTGTAGATCTTGTAAGAATATATGGACTATACGATAACACTCAGTAAATGCTTTGATGCAAAGTACTATAATATTTTACCTATACGATAACTGTAAGGGCAACCCTGGCTAGTCGTGGAGATCACACTACCACACAACTGACAAGGGGAAATACAAAGTATGTATAAATGAACGGAGCATACAAGAGAGGGGATTCTCACCTGACAAGGGGAAATCCAAAGAGAAAAGTCTAAGGACCCCCAATGTCAGCGAGTCCGTATTATACTACGCTGCGCAGTCAGGGACAACACTTGGCACCCGCCATCAACCCTGCACCCCCCTGACCTCCCTGACCCTTGATCGACCCTTGATGCCACCTATTACGTGAGTCGCTAGATTTCCGACACTGTTCCGGGAGTGGAATTCGGAAAGTGGACTGGAACTGGCAAGGCGCACAGAACTGGTGGAAGTTCTCCCGGAAGCGGAATCATTTCTGAAAGCGGAGGCGGAGATGGAATCGGAACCGGAAGCGGAGTCGGAAATGGAGTCGGAACTGGGTGTGGTGTCGGAACTGGAAATGGAAAACAGGGTGTCCCCTGACATCACCCCCCCTCTAGCGTGCTGTGTCCTCGAAGCACGGGACACGAGGGATTGAAATGCCAGCGAGCGGATTCGGCGAGGGGCGCCGGGATGCGGCCTATAGAACTCACGGAGTTTGTCTGGAGCGGAAACATCTTGCTCCGGGACCCACGAGTTCTCCTCGTACCCATACCCTTCCCATTTCACGAGGAATTGGAGTCGTCCTCGCACAAACCGGCTGTCCAGGATCTGTTCCACCATATAGTGCTCCTCCCCATCTACAATTTCCGGCGGAGGTGGCGGATGAGCCTTCCGACCTGGAATTGGGTCCTCAAGCATAGGGAGTAACTTCACCACGTTGAAGACGGGGTGGAGGCGGGACATGGACATCGGAAGTCGCAGGCGGTATGCATTCCGTCCAACCCTCCGCGTCACTGTGAAGGGCCCAAGGTAGCGGTGGGCAAGCTTCTGCGAAGGGCGTGTGGTGCGGATGTCACTTGCATCTAGGTACACCTTGTCTCCAACTTGGTACTCCAGGGCAGGAACCCGGCGTTGGTTGTAGTACCTTGCCATGTCATCCTTGGCCTTCGCAAGGGCCGACTTGGCTTCCGAAAGGGTGGAATCCATGCGGTCACGGAACTCATTGACCGTCTCGAGTCGGGACCCAGCCTGGCGTGGTTCGAAGCCCATCCGCGGGTGTCGTCCGGAGTCAAGCATGAAGGGAGTCTGTTGCGTGGCGGAATGGACATGGTTGTTGTATTGGAATTCCGCCAGCGGAAGTAGCTCATCCCAGTCATCCTGCCTCTCATTGACAAAGAGGCGGAGATATTGCTCCAACTCCTGATTGACCCGTTCCGTCTGTCCGTCACCCTGCGGATGGTACGCTGTGGTGGTAGCCAGCTTTATGCCAAGCAGGCGGTAGAGCTCCCGAGTCAGTTCCGCGACAAACTGCGGACCTCGGTCGGAAACAACTTGCGCATTCCATGCAACTTCCAGACATGCGCAAGGAACAGGAGGGCCGCTCCGAGGGCTGTGATCGTCGTGTGCGTGGGAATGAAGTGGGACACCTTGCTCACCGAGTCCACGACATTCATGATCGCATCGTAGCCATGGGACTCTGGGAGTTCAACAATGAAGTCGACACTGATGGTGTCCCAGCGGGATTCTGGAATCGGGAGCGGAACAAGTTCTCCGACGGGCGGACGTTGCTGTGCTTTGGTTCGGAGGCAAAGGTCACATGTCTTCACGTACTGTCCAATGTAGCGGGACATCTGAGGCCACCAGTAATTCCGAGCCACTAACTCCAGCGTCTTCCACCTTCCAGCATGCCCAGCGACCCGTGTGTCATGGTGCTGGGACACAATGCGGCGGCGGAGGTCTGCCACACCTGGAACATAGACCTTGCCCCTGAAGTGGAGCAGTCCATCACGTTCCAACCATTCCGCTGCCCGTACAGACCGGGAGTGCCCTTTCCGAAGCTCCTCCACTGCCTTCACCACCGACTCCTCCTTCTCTCCATTCCGGTACTGCCTCCGGATATCCCAGAGCATTTCCGCTTCCGCTCCAACTGCAGTCACTCCTTCTAGGGCGCGGATTGCAAAGAGACTTGGGCGGAGCAGTGTCATATCCGCGTTGTCTCCACTTCCGCTTCCATGATCCGCGCGGCGGGATAGGGCATCGGGCTTGCCCATGGTGCGGCCCGGGCGGTGGTGGAGCATGAAGTCAAACCGGGACAGGCGTAGGGACCACCGTGCTTGTCGTCGGTTCAGCTTCTTAGACTTGCGGAAATACTCGAGGTTCTTGTGGTCTGTCCAGATCTCAAATGGGCATAGAGCACCCTCGAGGAAGTGTCGCCACTCCTCCAGCGCTCGGATGATTGCCAGCATCTCCTTGTCATGGATCTCATAGTTCCGCTCGACCAGACTAAGGCTCTTAGAGAAGAAGGCAATCGGATGCCACCCCCCACCATCTTCTGATGACTGCTGTGACAAGACCGCTCCGGTATCTGCGTCGGAAGAATCCGCCTCGACTCGATAAGGGTGAGAGTCGTCAGGAAAGATCAGGACCGGGGCGGAAGTGATCAGCTCCTTGAGTTTGTCAAAGGAAGCCTGTTCCGGCTCTCCCCACCGCCATCCAACCTCCTTCTTGGTGAGGTCGAAGAGGGCACGGGCGTGGCAGGAGAAGTCCTTGATGAACCACCGGTAGAAATTGACAAACCCAATGAAGGACTGGACCTCCTTCTTGTTCCGCGGCACGGGCCAATCCGATACCCCGGAAACTTTGATGGGGTCCATTTCCACCTTTCCTTCCGACACAATCACCCCAAGATACTCTATCCGCGACCGCTCAAATTCGCACTTTTCCGATTTGAGACACAGGTTGTACTCCCGGAGTCGTTCCAGCACTCTCCGCACGACTTCCCGATGTTCGGACATTGTTTTTGTGAAGATGAGGATGTCATCGAGGTAGACGCAGACAACCCCTTCTGCATCATGTCACGGAAAATGTCATTCATCATTGTCTGGAACGTGGCAGGACTGTTGGTGAGGCCAAAGAACATGACCTGTGGCTCAAAGAGTCCTCGGTTGGTGCGGAATGCGGCCTTCCACTCGTCTCCCTCCCGGATCCGGACATTATTGAAGCCCCAGCGGACATCCAGCTTAGTGAAGTACCTCGCCCCGCGGAGTTGTGTGATCAGTTCGGAAATGAGTGATGGGGTACCGGTTCTTGATTGTGATCGCGTTCAAGGCCCGATAATCCTGCACAAGTCTGAGCGAGCCGTCCTTCTTCTTGATGAAGAACACCGGAGATGCCATGGGTGACTTAGAGGGGCGGCTCCTCCCTGTACGGAGGTTTTCCGCAAGGAATGCATCGAGCTCTACCTGCTCCTTGGGTGACAGCGGGTAGACTTTGCAGTTGGTGGGCTTTGACCCAGGCTCCAACTCGATGGCGTGGTCCCACAGCTTCCGTGGAGGCAGGGTATCAAACGACTCCTTGGAAAAGACGTCCTCAAACTCCCGCAGGTACTCCGGAATTTCCGCCTCTACTCTATCATGCCTCTTGGAGGCTTCAGCAAGGCGTTGCGAAATATTTCCGGTGGCGCGGATGTGTTCCGCTTCCGGCGGAAGGTTTACGTACAGCAAGCGCTCCCCTTCCACCAGAATGTCTCCCGGGCCGAGTCGGATGACGTCGGAATCGGAATTGGAATTGGAAGTGGGATCCGGTTCAAATTCCGCTTCCGAGTCTTCTTCTGCAAGCAGTGGATGGGGGCCAGAACGACATGTCTGTATTAGCCGTTCGGTCTTGCGCTGCTCCTGGCGCTCCTTCCGCACTTCCGACCTGCACATGTGACACTTGGCTGGACATCGACTCATCAGTACCTTCCGAGTCTGCCAATTGATCTCCGGGTTGTGCTCCTGAAGCCAGGTAAACCCGAGGATGATGTCTTGCTTCCCCAGGCTGGTGACTGCAAAGGAAGTGCGTTCTGAGTGTCCATCGTAGCGGAGAATTGTGTCTACTATCTCCGTGATGGACCCTGCCTCATTGGGGCTTCCATCCACATTGAAAACCGGGATTGCACGTTGCAACTTCCGCGTGGTCAGTCGGTTCCGTTCCACATAGTCCCGGTCTATAAACTGACCAGTGGCCCTGCAATCGACAAGGGCGGGTCCGGATTTGACTTCCGCCGTATCTGTCGTCTGGATCTCCACCTTAATGACTAGTGACTTGGGGCCAGGGGTGGCAGCAACAACATAGCGCTTTGGAAGGCGTCTCTCCCAAGGGCGGATACGGGATGGATGGGGTGTCGGATTTGGTTTTTGTGTGACTTTATCTGGTGGGTCTGTACGAAGTGAGGGCAGTGGGGGCTTTTCATTCTCTACTTCAAGACAGGCAAACCGGTTATGTAAAGGCAGCAGGGGCACACATCTCACCCGCTGCGTGTCACAAAATCCGACGCATCTTCCGCTTCCGGTGGACCATGTTCCGCATTTTCGGAATTTTCTTCCACAGTGGGCACTCCGCTTATGTCTGCAAGTGCGAGGAACTCTGGAAGGATCTCGAGTTTCTCCTCTGTGGTCATAAGCCGGATATCAAAGGCTTGGGGGCACTCGCAAGCATAGTGGCCTGGTTGTCGACAGCGGAAGCAGGTGATAGTTCCGTGGCCTTTTCCGCGCATGCGGTCAACATCCATCGGGTCAGGGCCACTCTTCGAGGGAGGAGGGCTATGGTTCCTAATAGGAGCAGGCGGAACAAGCATCGGAAATATTTTCCGTGTGGGAATGAATGCACTTCCGGGTTTTGGCACAGGTGGAGTAGGACAAGTGGAACTGCGTGTCATGTTCCGGCTCATCTTCACGAAGGCCTCATTTGCCTCCCTGTTCCGAGACACCTTCTGCGCAGCTTGGTACCACCCTTCCGGGTCATCAAAATCCGGAGATCCATCCCCAAGCAGCGCAACTTGGTTCTGGAGTGTCGGATCAAGTCCTCGTCGGAATTTGATGACGATCGTCTTGTCGTCGTCATATTCCGCAAGGTCGATGAGCTCCTGGAAGCGATCAATGTAGTCATCGACCGCATCCTTGGCCTGGTACCAGCTTGTCCCCTCGAGCTTCGTAAGGGCTGTGAGCTGCTCGTTTTTTGGGCAGAACTGGTCGGAAAATGTTTTCTCGAAGGCGTCCCAGTCCCGGAAGTAGTTCCCCTTGCCCTTCGCTTCATGTCGGATCACCTTGTTTGCAAAACGGGCTGCGCGGTCCGATTTGAAAAAGGACAATGCCCAGTGAATCCGAGCCTGGTCGTTAGGAAAGAGGTCTCCGACAATTGCGAAGTAGATGCTGCATGTGTTGAAGAATGCGCGTCCCTTCTCCCGATCTCCGTCAAAGTCCGCCGGAGTTGCGGGTTTGACCTTTGCTAACTTCGCGGACTTTCTCTCTTCCGCTAGTTCCGCTTTTCCGAAATCCAGATCATCCAGCATTTCATTTCCACCACTTTGTGGAATATCTAACTTAGCCAAAATCGCTTGTAAGGCTGTTTCAATCGCGTCGGTCTTCATCCGGTTCCGCATCAATTCCTCCTCCATATTCCGAAGACAAGCATCCGGATCCATGTTGGAAGGAGAAATATGGGACGGGATTTCCGGAGTTGGGAGCTCGACGTAAGAAGAGGGGCTGTCGTACGCTGTGTGTGCGGAAGAGGTTGCGATCTCCTAGTCGCTGTCTCCGATTCCGAACGCACCTATGGCGAATGCAACGCGCAGTACAACCGCCGGTCCTCTAGGGGAGAGACTTTTCTGCTGTAAGGGCAACCCTGGCTAGTCGTGGAGATCACACTACCACACAACTGACAAGGGGAAATACAAAGTATGTATAAATGAACGGAGCATACAAGAGAGGGGATTCTCACCTGACAAGGGGAAATCCAAAGAGAAAAGTCTAAGGACCCCCAATGTCAGCGAGTCCGTATTATACTACGCTGCGCAGTCAGGGACAACACTTGGCACCCGCTATCAACCCTGCACCCCCCTGACCTCCCTGACCCTTGATCGACCCTTGATGCCACCTATTACGCGAGTCGCTAGATTTCCGACACTGTTCCGGGAGTGGAATTCGGAAAGTGGACTGGAACTGGCAAGGCGCACAGAACTGGTGGAAGTTCTCCCGGAAGCGGAATCATTTCCGAAAGCGGAGGCGGAGATGGAATCGGAACCTGAAGCGGAGTCGGAAATGGAGTCGGAACTGGGTGTGGTGTCGGAACTGGAAATGGAAAACAGGGTGTCCCCTGACAATAACACTACAAGCATATAGGTGAGCTAAGATAGATGCGAGACTAATAACGAGTTTCTTACCTCAGTAAATGCTTCGATGCAAAGTACTGAGGTAGAGTACAGAAAATACTAGCTACTTATAGTTCTTGGAGAACAATGAGAATTAAACTACAATAGGGACATCAGGACCAAGGAAAATATAGAACAATGAAGCTGCGCATGCTTTGTCACAATGGGGTGACATGGGGTGATGCGGTTTGCTATTGTGCTTATGCGTTCACTCCTACACTCCCCCTCAAACTGCCATCAGCCCGAGCTCTACCGCAAAAGGCTTAACCTTTGTTGATGGTAGGGCCTTGGTAAGTGCATCAGCCACCATGTCTTTGGTGGGACAATATACAAGGTGAACAGCTCCTTGTTCGATGATCCAGTGGATGAAGTGAAAACATACGTCAATATGTTTTGTTCGTGCGTGATACTGATGGTCCTTTGTGAGCGCAATCACCGATTGATTGTCGGAAAACAGCGGGGTGGGAGATAATTCGAGGTCAAAGAGTTGTTTGATAAGGGAGTGAAGTGTCAAGATTGGTTTTTAGGCGTTAATATCGTGTCTTAGTGAACACAGCGAATGCCCGAATAACTTGTGCGAATAAGTGTGCCGTTCGGCGAATAAGTGAACCGATGGACGTTTCACGAAACAAAAGGGGTTGCCCGAACGGGGCTTGCCCTGTCTACAGTCGTAGCGGAACAGCTCGCAGTACTTGACGATGCAACGTGCAAGATACTGTGGAAGGGCTGTCTAAGTTTCGACAGTCCCTTCGCTGGCGAAGGGACTCCTGAGGAGCCCTTCGCCAACAGCGCAGAGAGTAGTTTGAAGGCTAAGGTAACGAAGATGAAGTATGAGAACTCACCAGTGATGCCTAAGTCCTTGGCTGGTTGAAGATCGAAATCTTCAAGGAAGGGCTCAAGATGATAATCACAGCGAGGTCAAGTTTGCACAAGATGGACGACGTATGATAATTGAACTGGGGAATATACATGCGAATGTAAACTACTTATATCGGATGCTTGTACGGTATCAGCGAATAGGAAAGGGCCGTCACGAGTCAGGGTTGGATAGGGGTGCGCAGTCATGATACTAAGGAGATGGAATAAACATACAATAGAGTGAGGGAAGAATGCGAACATGAAACGGTGGAGAGTAAAGGGGGCGAAGGCACTTATGGACAAAACCATGTCTTGGGACCCGCATACACGCTACCCTGCATGGACTCTTCGTCCACTGGGTCGATCCCACACGACCTACGGAAGGAACGCTCCGCAAACATACTTTGGCCATACGAAAACCCAAAGGGGTTGGATTTAAGAAGATGATGGGGTTAGTGTAAGGGCAACCCTGGCTAGTTGTGGGATCACACTACCACACAACTGACAAGGGGAAATCCAAAGTCTGTATAAATGAACAGAGCATACAAGAGAGGGGATTCTCACCTGACAAGGGAAATCCAAGAGAAAGTCTAAGGACCCCCAATGTCAGCGAGCCCGTATTATACTACGCTGCGCAGCCAGGGACAACACTTGGCACCCGCCATCAACCCTGCACCTCCCTGACCCTTGATCGACCCTTGATGTCACCTATTACGCGAGTCGCTTGATTTCCGACACTGTTCGAGGGTGGAACTCGGAAATTGGAGTGGAACTGGGAAGGCGACAGAACTGGTGGAAGTTCTCCCAGAAGCGGAATCATTTCCGAGAGCGGAGGCGGAGATGGAATCGGAATCGGAAGCGGAGTCGAGAAATGGAGTCGGAAACTGGAAATGGAAAACAGGGTGTCCCCTGACATCACCCCTCTCTAGCGTGCTGCGTCCTCGAAGCACGGGACACGAGGGATTGAAATGCCAACGAGCGGATCCGGCGAGGGGCACCGGGATGTGTCCTATAGAACTCCCGAGCTTGTCCTGGGGCGGAAAATCATCTTGCTCCGGGACCCACGAATTCTCTTCGTACCCATACCCTTCCATTTCACGAGGAATTGGAGTCGTCCTCGCACAAACCGGCTG